>VOQZ01000590.1:0-27772 GCA_008079305.1 Phytophthora palmivora
TGTAACAATAAAATGAGCAAAAAACATCAGTAACAACAACTCTGATCACAATAAGGCGTGTAACGTACTTGGCAAGGGTGATATCAGGTTTTCGTAGCTTCGGGTCGTTGTTGGGTAGATCCCGAAACACCAAACGGCTCCGAGAATTTGTGAGACGAATAATCATCTCTGCGAGTTCTCGAATGGTCATTTCGTGTGGATTTCCGAGATTCATAGGCCCGACACAGGTCTTGCAATCCATGAAGCGCACAATTGCTTCCACAAGGTCGTCCACAAAGCAAAACGAGCGGGTTTGACTGCCCGTGCCGTAAATCGTGATGTCCTCACCCTGCAGCGCCTGCATGATGAAATTACTCACAACACGTCCATCATACGGGTGCATTCCTGGTCCGTAAGTGTTAAAAATGCGAGCCACACGAACATCCACATTCAGAGTGCGGTGGTACTCGAAAAACAGCGTCTCAGCCACGCGTTTGCCTTCATCGTAGCACGCTCGCACACCCGTGCAGTCTACATTGCCCAGATACGACTCTACTTGTGGAGAAACCTCTGGATCACCATAAACTTCACTGGTCGAAGCTTGAAACACACGAGCTTTAACTCGTTTGGCCAATCCAAGAACGTTCATTGCACCCAGGAACGACACTTTAGTAGTCTTGATTGGGTTATACTGGTAATGCACAGGCGAAGCAGGACATGCTAGATTGTAGATTTGATCCACTTCACAGGCATAAGGCTCCGTGACGTCGTGACGCACAAACTCAAAGTTCGGGTACTGGGTCTGCAGCTCCAAGACATTGGCCCGTTGACTCGTGAAGAGGTTATCAAGGCAAATCACCTCGTGGCCTTGCTCCAGTAGCTTACGACACAGGTGAATGCCGATGAAGCCGGCGCCGCCCGTCACGAGAATGCGCTGCATGGTGCATTCCTGCATCTGACGAGGCAGAGACAACCGGTGACGACGTGGCGGAGGCGACGGCTCTTCACGCGGCACGATAGCGACAGGTGAAACAGGTGCAGGTGGCTGCATGGAGTTCCCGTGGTCGTCGCTCTGTGTCATTTCCGGCGATGCGATCGAGGCAGTGGGGGCCATGGAAGCTATTGCTGGCTTGGCGTCTTATTCGACTCTGAACGAAGACGAACGAGTGATTTTTTTGTCACATTGTGGATTCGCCTGTCTTCGAATATTTGTGAGAATTTTCGCATTAAAAAAACAGTTTTAAGAAACAATTTCAGACAAGACACCGCGATGCCGGCGACTGCAGGACGAGTGCGCATGCCGCATAATAACCGCATGCACAGCAGCGCGGCGCTCAAGATGACGGGTATTTGGAAGGACACTATCGGCTATGACCCGTATGCGGCCGAGGGCGAGAAGAAGGAGACGTCCGAGACCTCGTACGAGCAGGCCAAAGGCCTCATGGCTCTCGCTAAATTGTCTAACAAATCGGTATGGAAAATGCTAAGTTTTAGCTGCGGGTAGGGGAGAGTAATTGCTTATTTTTGTATCTTGAAATTTGCAGAACGATGTTCGTGGTGCCTGCAAGAAGGTGGCAAATCTGTTGTTTTGGTGAATATTGTGGAATGATGGCGTAATGTTATTTTGTCATGTGTTGTAGTGCGGCATGGTGGGGCATTTAACTTTCCAATGTCGGAATCATTTGGGTGGTGACGAGAAGCGCGTGGCATCGTCGGACTCGTCTTCGTCCTCTGTAAGCGTCACATTGACAATGAAACTCAAATGTTGGTAATTGTGCCTAAATGTTATTGTGGTTGTGGTTGTGCAGGATTCTTCAAGTGACGAGGAAGAAGATGAAGATGAAATTAAGGAGAAGAGATCGTCGCACCGGTCGTCAACCCGCCGCAATAGAAGCCGCAGCCGTAGCGTGAGTGAAACGAGAAAACAAAGTCGAGACAAGAGTCGGAACCGCAGTGCTGGACGTCGTCGAGAGAGATCACCATCTAGAAGCCGCAGCTCTAGTCGTGGACGCAGTCGCTCGCGTGAGGAGAAGAAACGTGGACGCAGTCGCAGCTCGAGTGTTAGTTCTGATCGTGTCAACAGTAAGCAGCGACGACGCTCAGACAGCGAAGAACGCTCTTCTAGGAAACGGAAGAGCTCGTCGAAGAAGAAACATAAAGACAGGAAAGAGAAAGACCGCAAGCACCGCCGTCGCGACCACGACTCTAAGAAGAAATCCCATTCCAAGAAGCGACGTCATTGAGCAGGGGTAATGCGTCAACAAGATGTCGTCACCGCATCGATCAAATCTAAGCTAACTAGCTTTACACATTTTGTCTTTATACAAATTTTCCTGTCTCGGATCATTAATTATAGTGAGGATCTACGCAGTGACAGCAAGTCTTCAACCTGGCAGATTCGAGGTCACCATCCTCATTGATTTCGAACGAGAGTTTCACCAATAAGCCCTTCAACAACGATTATCGACAGAAGGAACACTGACACATTGGCCAATTCTTAGTTGGACGACCCAAAAGTATTGCAAGATTTCTAAATCGTCTTCTTCCGTTGGAAATCTTGGTGGTTGGTGCTCAATGGCTAAATACTACATTTTCTCTAGGGTAAAATACCATTCGAAATCTTCTGGAACCAGTCGTATTGCCGTGTACCGCGGTGCCCATTGCTTTTGTCAACGATACGAGCAGCAGTTCGCTCGACGTCTTGTACACCCCAACCCATACATAAACGACGACATAGTCGTCGAACAATGCGCGCACGAGATCGACCTTTAAAACATGGGAAACACGACTCTTTGGATGACAGATACACCAGTGACAGCAGCTGTGGAGCTTCCAGATGCAGAGCAAGTAAACCTTGAGCCACGAGCTGGCGGTACCGATCAAAGCCCTCAGCACCCATGATCTCCACCATTTCTGGAGTGAGCTTGAATGGTGCCGTCTCGAGACTAAATGTGTTGCCAGGTGCTATGCCCAGAACGAAACCAAAGTCGATGTGCACAACGTGGCCTTCCGTGTCCAGCATAATGTTGCCGTTGTGTCGGTCTTTCACGAGAAAGATATAGGAAAATAAGCTATAGGCAGCCATACTCGTGATGAAATTTGCGCGGGCTCTCTCTAGTCGAACAGGATCGTGATCACCCGTGACAGGATCTCGACCACACGCTCGTTCGAAGATTTTGGGTAGTGAGGTGCCAACACCACTAATATTCTTTCCCTTCTTCTTGAGACCATCCAGCGACTGTGCGTCCGTGATCACCTCCAATAAACCACAATCCTTTCCTGCACACACGATACTGTAATAACGCATCCATAGATGAAGTCCATGTTTGCGGAAGATGAGCTGAAACAATTTTAGCCCTTGTAACACGAAGACCTCTTGGCGCATATCGTCAAAACTTTTAGCAATCACCGGAACCAATGCCCAGCCATCAAAGCGCGAAAAGGTGCTTTGTTCACGAATTCGTTTTTGAGTATCCCCAAAGCGCTCTCCAAAAAACGGGCATTTGGGAACTTGTGACGAGCTGGCTGAGTCTAAACTGCCACTCGTGTCAGTGCTATCTTCACCACCTATCTCATCTACACCGAAACCATCGCTTTCATCGTCAGAGAAAGCACCAGTAACTGCCTTTTCACTAAGTGGTGTACAGCCCACGGACAGTACTTGGTTTAGTCCGTCTAGGTCTTCAGAAATCGAAGACCGTAAAGACGCTTGAGATGAGGTCCTACAAGCTGGAACCAAGTCGGCTACGTAGGTCCCAACGACTTCTCCATCGAGATAGTTGAGAATTTCCTGCTGCTCAGGTTCCAAGAGACCATCCCTTTCGTTCTCCATATCGACAGCAGCATCCACCAACGCATCAACCTCACTATCGTGGTTAACTCCGATGTCAAGACCACGAGCCTTGCCCTCACATTCTAGTGCTGAAGCAATGATCTCAAAGAAAACCAATGTAGGTGCACGAGCCTTGGTAGAGAAGACTGTTCCTTCATCAGTAAGCACGTTCACCACGCGGTGTCCGCGAGCCATAACCCCCGACAATGGTAATGCGGCTTCGGGTCGAATATGTTTCGCACGCAGCATTTCCTGCAACAACGCCGGGAGTTGTTTCTTTCGCAGCGAAGGCTCGGATATGTTTTCTTTCAAATACGTGCATAAGTCCACAAGGAAGCGCACTAGCCGCACTTCATCACTAAAAATGTGCTGATCAGATTTGTTCCACATCCGCTGTTTCGTTTCCACGAGATGCTGAGTTCCCGACCTCCGACGCTCCAAAATCATGAGCTGTGCTTCTTCATGATAATCAGCTGGAAAGGGGTCTAGAAACCCGTCGCCAACACGGAGTTGCTTTTGAACATTACGAGAGCTAGCGATAATCTCCTCCTTACTGCGTGCTAGAAGCCACTCAAAGAAGGGAGCCTCACGCTGCGAGGCAGCGTATGCCCGACGGACATATTCATATAATTGGTCAAGCAGCTTTTCAAATGATTCACGTTGGTGCAGTGGTGCTTGTGGAAACAACAGTTGTGGTAGTACACTACGAGGCTCTCCAAAGTTGACATTCGTGACAAAGAACAACATTACAACAATCCCATTGCCACGCTTGTAAAGTCCTCCTGCCATTGCGTCCCAATGAGCGGCAATGCATTCCCACGTTGCCTTGACCGCGAGATGCACGCTACGACGAGCAGTAGCAGCCAGGAAAAAGAGGTAAAAAGCACGGACACTTGGTGACGCGTCTGGGAGATTTACAAAACCCCACTGTAAGAACTGTGGCCAGTAGAAGTCCATTGTATCTAGACAGTTCTCGACATTGTGTACAAGCTGAGCAAGCACCACCACAAACATAAATGGCTGTTGTCGATACTTGAACATGGCCGAAAGAAGACTTAAAGGTCCCAAACTTCGAGCTCGGATGTGGGCTTCAATCTCATGTTTCGGACCTTGATCAAAATATTTCCAGCGCACAAGTCGCGATAATCCCCCCGCTTCGTCAACTGCAGATGCATAATATACGCCAGCTTCTTGTAATGAGGTTAGTAGCTGCTGTCGCACAAAGCAATCCATGCACACACGCTTCAACTCAGCAGCCGGGACAGCTTTTGCCTCAACTTGTGATCCCACCATACTCCGAACTGACAGCGAGATAGACTCGGGGGTTGTAAGCGGTGTCCACTGGTTGCAGTGATCACGGCAGAATCGATTCGAACAAGACGCACAAATCTTGGGCGTATGAATAAGGCGTCCAAATTTCTTACTGCAGCGCAGACAGCCATCCGTTGATTTCGGAGTTGAACCGAATACAGCACCTAAACTGTGTCGTCGGCTCCGATTACTCGAAGCTGGTTCTTGGATCATACTGGAGCTGAGAGGGTCAGTGACATTGCTGTTCGAGCGCTCACGCGTTTCTATAATCTGTCCTCGACCAGAAGACAGCAATAAAGACGGATCAACCGCAGTATCCGCCACATAGTCCGCATCTGTATTAGCCACACTCGTGTCACTGTCGCCCGTGTCTTCGATCTCTTCATGTCCATTCCCCTCTGCTAACTCAAAGTGGTCCATGGCAAACATCCCCGGCGCCGCATTGTTCGTCTTGACCGACAATTCATCTGTCGGGTTCATGGAACTCAGCGCCGACGTCGTTAACGACAGCAGCCCAAACGGATCTCCTTCTTCCACTAAATTCTCTGATTTGCCTTGATGCAGCAGCGAACGCATTGAAATGGACGATCTGGACTCTGAAAAGTGCATCAAGTCTACATCTTCCCCCACATTTTCTCCAGCTTCCTGAATCTCGTCATTTTCCTTTTCCTGTGTCTCTTTGTTCAATAATGCCCCTAAAAACGTCACCCACTGGTCTCTCTGTGTCTCTGACTCCGTCTCAATTAACAGCGCAATCCCTGACAACTCATCTTCCACATAGAAAGAGACTGTTTCAAGATGTTGGCGCTCTAGGTCGTCCACTATGTTGACAAACACTCCTGCGTCCTCCTTGTCCTCATCTGGGAGCTTGACGTTCTCTCCATCCACCGCTTCAATGCCTGAGACGTTGGTATTGGCCAGTAAGACAGCGTCTGAGCCTGTAGACGGCGCCACGTCCTCGTCTTCGCTGCTTTCAGTCCCTGCATCTACTGTGAACCACTCGAGGGACGCGAGAGGAGCTCGGGCGACGCAGAAGTACCACACATCATCGCTCAAACGTCCAACGGAGCGCAAGTGTCCACTGGATGAAGTGTCCACTGTATCATGGACGGAGGACGCACGGAAGACAACTCGCTCACGAATCCGCACGAGGCCTTCGCACTTGGTCCGCATTCTCGAAATGAATTGTGACAAACTTTAATTTGGAGTAAACTGTACCAGAAAACGGGTTCAATTGGGTTGGATTTAGAAAATATAAGGAAATCAGACGGATGTAGCCATTTCGATAGCTGAAGGAATAAGACAATGTCAAAATAAGTTGAGAGCGAACTATTATCGTTGATTGCTCTACTAGAGCGGAATAGCTGTTTTATCAGCTTGATAGCTCTGAACAACCTCGTGTTGTATATTGTTGCTGTTCCTCCACTACCTGTCCAATCTAACGCCTTATATAGACGTCTACAGTGCAAGGATGTTCTGCGTGTCACAATTGTCGTTTGTGTAGCCCTTGAAGCAATCGCACACACCTATGTCGGTAGCACAAAGACCACGACCGGAGCATTCCGAAACGTAGTTGTACTGGAGCGCTGCCACTGGTGGAGTGACTTTGTAGATTTTCAGGATCGTGTTGGCGCCGCCGGTCAATGCATTTCCAAGGAAGGGCCTGTCCAAAGTGATAGTCCATTCGGTACTGGCAGTGGTCTCAACCACAGTCACGTAGTTATAGAACTGGTTCTCAAAGAAGAATAGATCTCCTGCTACAGCGGCTGGGCTAGCTGTTACAATAATGGTAGTAGCACCCACTGCCACTCCTCCAGTCTTAATTGCGAGTTCTGTTACCGCAATTCCACCATTACCACTTGCAGCTTTCACAGCGTCAAAGCGAGTTGTTTTTGATCCTAGAGTGTGCTTGATACCGTACGTTACTTTTAATTTGTCGGCTACTGAATCATAATACCCCACTACAACGTGGGGACCAAGCTTGAAGAGTGTGGGAGTTTCAGTTGCTGGGGATCCTTGGTAAGTCACTTCAAATATTTTGAAGTCATTAGCACTGTTTCCAGTCACAACGAAGCCAGAATTCTGTGTAAACCACTCATTGTTGGTGCCTTCTTCCATCGTAATTATCGTCGCGGACTTTTTGGTAGGATCCGTCACTCCATTAAAATTGTAAGTGACAATTTCTGGGGTGCGCAGTCGTCCAGGGTTTTCAGTAAATTGGCACACAACCGATAGGCCATGAGTAGCTGCTGTTCTTGTGGATACATAACCATCGAGATCTGTTCCAACATTGAGACCAGTTGGCTCGCAAAGTACGTCACGGAAGGTCTGGTTCGGGATCTTCTTAATGGCTGCAGCCACAGCGTCAGCGTTCATTTGTGCAAGAGTAGCTGCACTATAAGGCGGCGATGGGCCTTCCACATCGCTAACCATGGGGATTACATCCGTGATGTAGGATTCTCCATGGTAGTCGAATAGCCGAAGACGTACGTAGTCATTAGCTGAGATGGTCCAAGCGATAGGTGCTACCGGACTTCCACCACTCGTAGGATAAGCAGTCGCATCAAGCCAAACGTGGAGTGCAAATGCTTTGTAAGTTGCCGTTCCAACAGACAAAAACATCGGATCCACACCAACCTTGCAGGAGCGCAGGGAGCAATCAGCGCCATGGTACCATGGGTCACATCGACAGCCATAGGTCACTCGACTATCCCAGAGGTCATACGTGACGGGGTTCTTTGTCTTCGGATTTCCAACCAGAGTACCAGGAGCCTTGAGTCCCAACTCTGAATGCTTTCACACGTTCCACGACCACTGCACTTGTTAGGACACGCAGATCGCTGACACGCGCCACCTTCATAACCATCAAAACACAAGCACGTTCCCAACGACCGATCACACAGTCCCTTATTCGAGCATTCCATGTAAAAATGAGCCTCGTTGGTCACAGCGTCCGGATTAAAGTACTCGTACGTTCCTGCGGGGTCTTGCTGTGAATCGGTAAGAATCCATTGCGGTGTATTGCGCTTCTGGTCCATGTTGATGTCACCCTTGGGCGTATCGGTATGAGCGTAGCCAAATTGACACGTGCGGTCCAAGCAGTCATTGCCCTGGTAGTTCTTGTAGCAGTTGCACATATCCTTGGCCATACACGCTCCGTTACCAGAACAACCATTGGGACACTCGGCTGACGTCGGAAGGCTCAATAATGCCATTGCTAGCAGCACCAACCCAGTCACTAGCAGCATCTTGGGCCTGCCCATTGTCGCTCAGTCGTCTGCAGCTGCTATCGATCTGCTCCTGGCCTGATAACTTGCCAAATGCCAGTACTGGCGCCACGATCTCGTAATGTGAACGTGCGATCTTGCATCTGAAGAGCCGTTTGCGCCTGGTGAGACGCGATCTTTGACGAGCGGACGCTGCAGGTTGTGGACGGTTGAACGACTCGATGGGGATAATAATATACGACCATCTTGTCTTCTGTCATGGAGAAGAATGAACCAAGGAGTTGATCCACATGTGCCAGAGTCGCAGCCAACGCGACAAGGGAGGAGGTTGATTCGGGTGAGCTCAATGGAATTGTGTTTTGGTTTCGCGATTGCCTAATGGATGTGTAGATGCTGCTTCGATCGGGAGATGAGGTGAAGACTTTGAATAGTGAGCAGAATGAGCAAGACATTCGAGCTGAGGATAATTCATCATGGAATCCTATCAACAATGAAGAAAATATGGTCAAGCCTGCTCCAGCTCCAGTTCCAGCCAGTAAATTTGCTTCGTTGAAGCGTAAACTGTTTCCTTCTCAAAAACGACGATACCCTCGAAACGTACCACCACTTTGCAGTCCTATTAGTGCTGCAACGGGGACTTCACTTCCTTCGATTAAAAATGACAACTCTCCCAACCGCAAATTAAGTGATGATGATACGTATTACCACAATCAAACCAACGCTAGTAGAGAGGATATGATGTTGAAGCAATCGGAATGTGATAACCGAGAAGATACACCTGAAAGTGATTTTTCAGGTGACAATAACTGGAGGACAACAGGAAACAGAACACTAGTCGACGATGATGACGACAGAGATCTCGAGAACGCAGTGGAGGCACTCGACTTTGAGAACTCGATGGCGGACAAAACACTAGAAGAGGTAAGCTGGATAGACAATACCCTACCCAATCACAATCATAATTGTATCCGTTTAACAGATGAGCAAAGTTATCGATGATTGAGAACATGGAAAGAGGCCCACAAGCTGGCAACAATGGAAGCCTTGCAAAGTTTGGTATGTGCATATCGTTCTTGACATGTATACTTTCTACTCAAAGCAGGACTCATTTCTGTTGCATTCGTGATGCAGGAACCTCATCAAGAGCTTCCGTCACTTTCTTTAATACACCTGAAGAACTTATTCAATGTGAAGACCCTCTGGGAATAAAGCTTGAGGTAAAGCAATATCTCACTGATGCGTAATTGGTACCTGAACACGTACATGTTGTAGCTCAAGATACAACAGCAGCACCGGGAACGAGAAGCACAAACACGTGAGCTTCGAAAAGAAGCTGAGGCGTTTCAACTCGAGTGCACCTTGTTTAAGACTACATTGGATAAATGCAAAGCTGCTCGAGTTGACCAAGCACTGCAAGACAGCATCAATTCCCAAGAGTTGACACTTTCTCGACTACGCAACGAGCTCTTCCAACTCGACGTAAAACAGCGACAAGACGCAATGTTGCAGGAATTGCAAGGAGCTGACAATGCACTTGGTAAGTGTCAATTTACGTTTCGAAGCCAATTTCTAATTCTAATTGGGTGTCCATGCAGACATGAAACTTGTCGATGTCCAGGTAGGAAGCCACCATTTTACACGTGAGAGTATGCTTTCTAACGTACTCTATCGCATCCATCGTAGGCTTTCACGGGTGAGTTGGATGCCATTCTATCGCAGTTCGACAGCGTAGACAAGAGCGAAGACAAGGTTGAAGACGATCTGATAATCTGATAACTGTTCTAAATCCGATACCTATCATAACATGTCGAGTATTTATTATTAGAGTTTAATTGACAGTAAATGCTGCTCCCTGCTACATCCTTATCATCATACATGTGTTATCAGAGGACGAATCACACCTCGCAGGTCTATTTAGATCAACACTTCTCTTGTTTTCACTATGCTGCATTCCCTCCCCTTAGCAAATCCGAATCATATCCAAAGTTCGCCTTCAATCCCGAGGTCAAATTCCAATCTTCCCTCTCATTGCTGATGGCCGTACGCGAGCTCATCGCGTTCGAGGACGTGGCCAAGATGCCCGCACCAGGCCTCAGCATGCCCGCCAACGTGAGCTTCAGTCCAGACGGCCGCATCGTGGCCTTCCTACACGCCCCAGGGGCCCAGAGCGGCCTCTCGCGTCAACTCTACGCACTGGACGTAGCCTCTCGCCGTGTGTCGCTACTAGCAGCCCCACCCAATCAAGGCAACACAGAGGGCAATCTGAGCCTCGAGGAGAAGCTACGACGCGAACGTCAGCGCCAAATGGGGGTCGGAATCACGTCCTACGCGTGGAATCCGTCGCCTCACTCCCAACGTTTGTTATACCCTCTACAAGGTGATTTATACGTACAAGAACAGCCAGGGGCAGAGCTTAAGTTGCTCTTTGATAAAACCTCAACTGGTGCTGCTGGGGTGCAATTGACCCGCAGTTTTCTCCTGATGGGAGATATGTTGCCTTTGTACAGGATAAAGAGATCTATGTGATCCCTAGCCACGTGAAGGAGGGAGGCCAAGAGGCAGTTCAAGTGACTCAAGGAGCCAGAGGTGTCGACGGGAAATCCAATGGATTGGCCTGTTTCCTCACTCAAGAAGAACTCAGTCGCTTCCGAGGATTCTGGTGGTCGCCTGATAGCTCGAGACTTGCATTCGAGGAGATTAATGAAGGCCACATTCCACAATTCAGGATCATGCACTCGGGCAGTGCAGAACCAACGGGAGACGCGGCGCAGGAGGACCATCGCTATCCTTTTGCAGGTGCTGCCAACCCCAAGCGACGATTGGGGATTATTAAGTTGCCACAAGAAGGACATGACATCCCTACGCCTGTGTGGATGGACTTTGCAGCGGTGAATTCGGACCCGGACTTTTACATTTCCAGAGTGAATTGGCTGCCGGATAAGTCGCTGGGTGTGCAGAGATTGAATCGACTGCAGACGGAAGTGACGTTCCTTCGTTTTGATGTTCAAACGGGTCAAGCGACGACGCTGATTCAGGAGACGAATGATGTGTGGCTAAATGCTAATTATTTGTTCCGGAATATTGAAGCTGAGAGCAAGAACACGTTTCGATTCTTGTGGCCATCTGAGCGAAGTGGATTTATGCACTTGTACTTGTATGAATACACGGCTGGCGCACCGGGAGCACGTCTGCTTGGTGCCGTAACGAGTGGCAAGTGGAGTGTAGAATCTGTTGAAGGAATCGATTTGGCGCAGGGTCGTGTTTACTTCTGTGGTACTGCAGACTCGCCGTTAGAACGTCATCTCTACGTGGCGTCGCTCTTCCCAACCAGTGAGCCTCCACTTCCTCCTACGAGACTTACTGGTGCAGAAGGTATGCACAGCATCGTCATGGATAGCAGTTGCCACATGTTCGTCGATGTGTACAGCAACACAACGACGCCTCCACGTGCACAAGTGTGTATTGTTCCCTCGGAGGGCAAGATCGCGACTGTGAATCCGGTTGAACCTGCAGACCCCTGTTTGGCAGCAGAACCAGCATCCCCAGTGTCTGCTGAGCTTGCTGCAATCTTCCAGGAAATTCAGGACTCAGCGTACCCCCTGACTACTGAGCAAGAGGATCTGCGTGTGTCAATCCTACAGGCACAGGACAAGCTGTGCGTACCAAAGATTATTTCGATCCCGACTCGCGACGGTAAGGAGGTACTCTACGGTGCTATGTATTTACCCGATCCAAAAATTCATGGTGAAGGACCGTACCCAACTATGGTGAGTGTCTATGGTGGACCTCATGTGCAGCGTGTCGCGCGTATGTGGGCAATGACTGTTGATATGCGAGCACAGCGGTTCCGTGATATGGGTTATGCTGTTCTGAAGGTGGACAACCGTGGTAGCTTCCGTCGTGGGTCAGCTTTCGAGGGCGCAATTAAGCACTGCATGGGAACTGTAGAAATTCTCGATCAGCAGGATGGCGTCCGCAAACTTATCGACGAAGGTATTACGATCGAGGGACGCGTGGGGATTTACGGTTGGAGCTATGGTGGCTACATGTCAGCAATTAGCCTAATGAAAGCGCCTGAGACGTTCAAGCTTGCCATTGCTGGTGCCCCTGTAACTAGCTGGGACGGATATGATACGTGCTACACGGAGCGCTATATGTCAACACCGCAGCTGAATCCGACCGGTTACCGAGAAGGATCGGTCATGGAAGCTGTTAATAACATGCAGAACGGACAGAAACTACTGCTTATCCACGGATTGATCGACGAGAACGTGCACTTTCGCCACACCGCTCGACTTATCACTGAGCTGATCAATTCAAGGAAGCACTACGATCTGCTGCTCTTCCCAGGTGAACGCCACTCACCGCGTCATCTAGAAGACCGAGTCTACATGGAGCAGCGCATCGCCGAGTACGTCGAAGCCAATCTGTAATGGGAATATGAAACGAGGGCTAGTAGTTAAGACTAGTCATAGCTGAGCTCTGCGAATACGAGCCGAATCAAGAAGCTACAAGGAAGAATACGTTGTTTCGTGACACTAGTGGTGAGTAGTGCGTTGTACTACGTATTATTGCGTTGAATAGAGTAAAAGTACTCTGCGAAGTGTCCATCATTCCTTCCTTAGGTCAAAACTGCGAGTTTGCTCGTGTTAGTCAGGGTCGCTCTAACGAGGCTTGGATGGCACGCTGGAGCTCATCCATTTCATCAGTGTTAGTCGATTCATCTCCATACAGTCCAAAATCCTGCGGAGGTGGTGCGTAGTCTTGAGCTGACAGCTCCATCGCCCGACGCAACTGCTCGTCGTAGTCATCAAATGCAGGTGCGACAGCTCTAGTGTCTCCGAGCGATGCCTGGATCGCTGCAGACATTTGTGCGTCGAACTCTCCATCGCTCACAATAGGATGACCACTCAAAGACGCTTGAATTGCAGACTTCATCTGCTCTTCTTCCGATTCAGCTTTTGCCTTAGCCAGCAGCTCAGCCTGAATTGCTGCCATCTCACTTTCTCGCGTAGCCTCCTCAATCTCTTCACACTCGCGGTGAGTCTGTGCAGGCAACGCCTCTCCTCCATGTTCCTCAAGCGATAGCTTTAATGTATCCTCTAAGCTTTTGTCCATAGCATCGAACTCGTTTCGAGATTGCTAGTATGTTAAAATCGATGCGATAATTGAGTTAGCATCGCGACCACGAACACAACGGATGCAGACATCGTACCTGTAGAACTTGCTCTAGCTGCTCCACTTCTGTGCGTTCGCGGTCCGATTGCGACTGCTGCTCCACACCAGCATCATTACGTGTTTCACGTGAGTTGATACGATGGGAGTATCCGATATGCCGCTGCTCCCATTGACCTGGAGTCTCACGGATCAAATTTGCTTGATGATCGGGACCTACAAGAGAGTCATAGTGACCACCTCCGTAGTAGCTTAACCTACACCAAAAGCACGGAATATGCGTAAGGGAAATATTTCAGTATTCAACAATGGAATCCGTTGTTTCCATATGAACATACCGAATGGGTGGTCTGCTGCGAGAGAGTGCGCTGTTCTCATGAAACAACGAAGTTTTCTGAATCCTTGTTGAGGATCATAGGCAAATACTTCAGCAGGACGATCATACAATTCGCACACTGCCTGGAGCTCTGGATCATCCCCCCAAACACCGTCGCGCCTCTTGTATCGTAAATACCGCATGAACGCTGCCATATCGCCCACGACGTACGGCTCGAAATACTCTTTCTCACTCTCCATATAGTCCATGCACGCCGCACGTACAAGAGCATGATGACTATCATCGCCATATACCTGATGGCTCACTGAGCGAAACAGGCAGTTGCCATCTCCTTCAATATCATAAATCCTTAGTCCCAGCGTAGTCTGCAACGAGTCGCGGTAGTGTGTAAACCTCGGATTTTCAGCTTGAATAACGCGTCGATGTGTGACGTTTGGTGCATCCACCACCATCTTTCTCTGCTCCAACATCCCACGTCCACGAAGTTGCAAGTGCTCCCCCGCGGGCGCCACCTTCGCCGGTGTGAACTGAATCCACTGATCGAATTTTTGATCTCGACCAGGATATCGCACCAAGATCGAACCTCCACCTGCTCTGACTGCGAGTGCCTCCTTCCACAAGCTGCTGTTTCCTCCACCAGGACGCACTTCAATCTGTTGCGCCTGGCGAATTGGCATACTGTCGTTCCGTGCCTGTCAAGTACAACTCTAAATCTCAATAAAAATTCAATCACCACCTCGTTCTTCCTGTACCTTAGTGCCTGGTTGCGCCAACCGACCCGAGTCCAGTTGCAACCATTGGTGCCACGACTCATTCATGTTGAGAAACTGCAGTAGCACTTCCCCATCCGCGATCTGCAGAACTCTGGCCGGACACCAATTGCCAAAGACATTTTGAGCGTCCACCTGGTCATCCACGTGCATCTGGCGCCTCCACTCGTAGTCAAATACATTCACACGCATCATTTCTGGGGAATACAATGAAAATTAAGTGCAAAAGGCAGAGAACATGTGAGCAGCTACGATAACGCTATTGACTGGGATTTCGAGGCACCGAGTGGGAATTGCGCATACCCTCTTCGAGGTCAGAGTCGTCACTTGCTGCACGATTGCGACCATCCATTGGGTCGTCTGGGTGCTCCCTTGGAGACGCAATTAGCCGCTCGCAAACCATGACGATTTCTCCCTTTTTCGGCTGCGAATTGAGATTGTTGTATTTGAAAAAGTTTACGAAACTTTCGGGCATTTGAAAAAGTTAACGCAAAGTACATGTGGATACTCTATTGGGGATATATCGACAACTACTTTCGTGCGGAGTTCTGAGCGATGCCATAGTAACAGACAATCCCGTCATCGTTTACTATGGTGGTGTCTGCTCCCTTGGAGATGAGGTAGGCACCTAACGAATCGCCGTAGCCATAAGCAAAGCAAAAATGTAGCGCAGTGTTCCCTCGATTCTGTAAAACAACAGGTCAGTTCAATGGTTTCCTCTATAATACAAGTCACACGTACTTACATTCTGGCTGTTGATGTTGGCGCCTCTACGTAATGCAAGCTTGACGATGCGCTTGAGTCCGTTCTGACACGCGATGGACAGCAGCGTGTTACCAAACGAGTCTCGAGAGTTCACGTGCACACCCTGGTCAAGCATGTAGGTGACCGAGTCATAGCGGTTATGGCGTGCGGCTGAAAACAGGTCGTAGTCGTCAGCAGGAGGAGCTGCAACACGAACTTCCGATTGGCTTCCCCCATAATGCTGCTTGTAATCGAACGAGTCGTATGTTGGCTCTGCTACCGGCAAACGCTTACTGCTGGCGCGGAAAGCTGTATCCTTGTATGCTATGGCTGGCGGCACCGACACTACACTTATACTTTCTGCCCGAGGTGTATGAGCGGTCTCTCGAGGTGTGATGTAGTCGTTGTCATCAGACGAAACAGATCGAGCGCTACCACGAGGTGACATGAAGCGTTCGTCTTCAGACCCTACACTTGAATATCCTCGCCGAGCGGAGCTGCGTGGTGTGTAAAATCGTTCGTCCGTGCCTCCTTTGGCCTCCATCGCTTCCGACCCAATTTTCTCCGATATTAACAACAAGAGTGAGTCTTCCAGACACGCTCCTTAGCCCCTATAAATATTCACTCACACCACAGACTCAGAACATCGCTATGAGCAACAGGGCATCACGCAAATAACAGGATGAGTCCATCATCTTGAGTTTCAAACTGGTTGCGTTTTCTCTTGACTGGAAGTTAGCTCTGCCCGGTAAATGCTGCGACTTGCTCCCTTCCTAGTTAGCCTTTATGTGAGCTAGGTATCTGAGAAATCCACTGAGGTACAACATGCTCGCCTGACTCAATCATCGTCATGGTAGTAACACCACTGCAATCTTCATGATGTCTAGTCGTAAGCCGAGCTAAGTATTGTTGTCTCTGGTTTATTCCTCCATTTTAGCATCGCCGTCCTCGTCCTCCTTCACATCAGACACCTCAACAGCATCAATCTGCCAGTACCAACATTTCAACGTTAGCTCCACATCTCACAACTAAAAAAACTTGACATCCGTACGTAAGGTTGCAGCTCAGCGCCCTCAATGATCTTGAAAGGTTGGTCCACACCGACAACGGCGATAGTGACGTTGCTGGCCGTGAGCTCCTGATCACCCTGGAGACAGCCACGTGCACCCTGCAGTGCGTGGTGAATAAGCTCGTCCTTGCCCACTGTCAACAACCCGTCAGTATCCTCCTCTCACCCAAACTCTCCATCTACTCACAGTTGGGGAAGCTCTCAAAGTGCTTTTCCAGATACGTGCGTGCCGACTGCGACCGCGCTCCAATGGCAATGCCCTTGTACTCATAGTAATTGCCGGACGGACACGTCTGGTACAAGTGCACTCCTTTTTTCTACAAAAAACAATAAAACAGTTCTAAACTCTCTCTTCTGAACGTGAATCTTCACATAATAACTCACGTCAACTCCAGCCACCAAGAGTCCGACACCATAAGGACGACGAATGTACGACTGCGTGCACTCCTGCTTCTTGTCTGCCACGTCCGAGACCAATCGCCCCACTGTGATGGAGCTGCCATAGACGAACTTGTGGTTGAGACTCTCTGTGCGCATGAATCGCGCCAGCGTGCGCGCGTCAGCTGTGAGTCCCGAGATGGCGATGCCCATGTGCTCGTCGATCTTGAAGACCTTCTTCTGGTGCTCGGCCAACTCGAGGCTTTGGCGCTTGATGCCACAGAGCACCGCGAACTTGTTGGACGTGAGTCCGAGACACGCACTGCCCTGCTTCACAGCCTCCATGGCGTAGTCGATCTGGTGCAAGTGGCCTTGCGGGCTCCACACTGTCACGTCCGTGTCGTATTGGTTGCGGAACATCTTGATCCTAGTGCTAATAGCTCAATAGATTGAGGGGGGAAAGATCTGTGCTGTACTGTTAAGAGATCTATACAGATATTAGCCAATCGAATAAAAGAAAAGAAGGGATGCCTTATAAGAACAATAGTGACCAAAAATGCTGAGAATGACACGGGTATGAACGTCTTGTGCGTTGGTGTTGTTTTCGGATGTAATATAGTGTTGACTATGACAGTACTTGGGACAGCGTGAAGCGCAGCAGTTTGATGAGCAGCTCATGAGTAGCAAATATGGATTTTCGATTGATCAGTTGATGGAATTGGCTGGACTCAGTGTGGCTGCAGCGATCGGGAAGCAATACCCCAGTGCTAAGATGGAGGAGAGTGGATTCAACCGCGTGTTGGTAGTTGCGGGTCCGGGTAACAACGGGTAAGAGGAGGGAGAGAGTAAAGGCTTTCGTGGTCTAACGAGTGTGAATTCGATAGAGGCGATGCGTTGGTGGCAGCGCGTCATTTGGTGGTATGAAGTTGTATGTGAAGTGGGGAAGTAAGTGTTGATGGGTGGGTGGTGGTTGTAGCATTTCGGCTACTCGCCGAGTATTTTGTATCCGAAGCGCAGTGCGAAACCTCTTTTTCAGGTTTGGTGGTTGGATTGGCAAGTTGGGGTTGAGGCGTTGATAATGTTGTGTTTTGTTAGGGACTAGTGACGCAGTGTGAACAGCTGAAGATCCCGTTTATCGAGAAGATTCAAGACGCGTACGGAATAGTAGAACTACTTTTCTGTGCTAGAGCTTTAACGAGATGTTGGACTTTGTAGCCCCGCTGTGGACACGGCATACGATTTGATCCTTGATGGCATTTTCGGCTTCAGCTTCTCGGGCAGTATTCGTCCACCGTTTGACGACGTCGTTGGAACACTTCAAAAGTGCAAGACACCGATCGTTTCGATCGATATTCCATCGGGTTGGCATGTTGAGAAAGGTACGACTTTGTCTTGTACTAATAGACTACAAGATGTTAAATGTTGTACTGTTGAATAGGAAACAAGGATGGAGTTGGGTTGGATCCGCAGATGCTAATCTCTCTGACGGCCCCCAAGCTCTGCGCCAAGTTCTTTACGGGCTCCGATAAAGTTCATTTCGTTGGTGGACGCTTCGTGCCCAAGTAAGTTTTTCGATGCGCGGCAAACCACATACGCAATGTCAAGGCGCAGCACTATGTTTCTGACACGGTTCGTCCTGTTCTTGTGTCTGTTGCAGGTCACTGGCGGAAGAGTTTAATCTGGAGTTGCCTGACTACCCCGGTGTGGAACAGTGCGTTAAGCTGCCGATTCCGTATTGAAGTTTCGAAGGAGACTTACTATCTCGGATGTAATGCTCGAGGTCATGACGTAGTCTCCGCACTTTCGGCTCAAGCTGACGCTTTCAGATTTCCAAACAATGTCAACAACCACTTGATGTTGTATCTTTGTCATCGTCGTGATACTGCTCACGAAGAGAGTAGGTATCACTTGCAGTCAGTACATGCCCGACTTATCCTGCTGGTGGTGTGATCATTGGCTCTGTGCACGCGTAACATGCACTACAATTGGCTTCACCCACACGCCCGTACGATAGGCTGTCTGTTGCTTTCTACACGCGCTCACTTGGTCGTGATCATCAACTCCACCCGGTTGCGTCGCTCTGTAACCATACACCTCCATCTCGAGCCACCAAGGCATGGTTGTTGTAGTGGCATGTGCTTAAGCCTTGATTGTCAAAAACCTGTTCGCTCAGAGCACTATCCTACTTGCAAAACAATATCTCAAAATGGTTTGGCTCCTATTCGTTCGTCTACATCGAAGGACATGTGTCCTGGCTCATGCAAGTGCATATCGAATTTCACTGACCTGCCTGTCTTCACATCAACTTTTTCGATCAAAGTGCACCACCAACTGACGTTGCATTCATTGTTCAATTTTCCTAGTCTTGCACAACTGTCACGTCCAGCATGGCAACCCCAAGCAAGAAAAATGAAGCTGCTGTGCGCTTATCAATGCTCAGCGCTAATTCTCTACCAAAAGACCTCGAAGAAGGAGATTATGTTGGCGCCAAGACTCCGGATCAGAATGACTACGTGGAACAAGGTGCACTTCGCCCTGGTGGTGAACCGGTGATAACTAGCAGAGCCAACATCGGTCTCTTGTATCAATATGCAGTTGTGGGCTTCATCTCCGGTGTGCTGCCATCCACGATCTACCCATTCCTTCAAATGTACCTGAATTGTAGTGGAGCTCAAGTCGCTACAGCAACGACGTTGGTGTCATTACCATCGAGTTTTAAAGTGTTTTTCGGAATTCTGTCCGACTGTTTCCCAATATTCGGCTACCGACGTCGTCCGTACATGGTCATCGGATGGACCATCTCGGTTGCCATGTTATTGGTAATGGCGTGTTTACCCATTGGTGATCCGTACTACACAGAAGCTTCTGACCGGGACATCGATATCTCGGAGTATACTCCTGAGATTAGATCTCGCATCAACTACGATGCTCCGTCACAAGGAGGCAAATACGTCATGCTCATGTTCTTCACGGCACTCGGTTACGTTTTATCTGATGCCTGTGCCGACGCCATCATGGCCGGGTTGGCTCAACAGGAGTCGTATGCAAGACGAGGAAAACTCCAGACCATGACGTACACAGTTCAAACGTTCGTGACCGTGATCAGCTACCTAATTGTCGGCTTCTGCTTCAATGGTGAGCAGTACGGAGGGGATTTCGACTTCTCATTGACATTCCCGGAATTGATGGGAATTCTCACAGTCCTCACAGCACCCACGATCCCAATCACTTGGTTCTTCATCAAGGAAGATCGACTTTCAGCCGCTCCTCACTTCAAGACTTACATGGTTGACCTGTGGGAACAGATCTGCAAACGAGCTGTGTTCCAAGTCATCGCGGCCTTGTTCTTCTACAGTTTGATTTGCTTTATCTCGTACACGGCCTATTCGCCCATTCAATCGTACATGGTCAAGGTGACACCGATCAACAGTACACTGGGAGATGCACTGAGTTACTTGTTCTACATGTTTGGTATGATGATCACGTCGAAGTGGGGTTTGCACTGGAATTGGCGCTGGATGATTGTCATCACAGGCATTATCTTGATCGTTATCGATAGTACCTGCAACTTCATTATTGTCTGGAACGTGTACCGTAGTCAATGGTTTTGGCTTGGACCACCCATCGCAGCACAGCTCCCGAACGGTATCAGCTTCATGATCAGCAGTCTGGTGATCGTGGAGCTAATCGGTGAAGGTAATGAAGGCGCCATGTATGGACTCATGACTACGATCTCGGGCATCGCTTCTCCATTTGCGACCTCCCTGACTGTCATCATCGACAACCCGTTCAACATCACCAACGACAGAGTACAGGAGGACGACTACTCGATCCACATGGACATTTCGTACACTATGATCATCGCGTACGGTGCTATGATAGTGTCGTGGGTCTTCTTGCTCTTGTTGCCCAAGCAGAAACGAGAGACTCAAGAACTTCTGCGCACAGGAGGATCGAACAAATTACTGGGTGGAATCACGGTATTCTACCTGTCCTTCTCGCTTGTGTGGGCTGTGATGGTCAACATTATGGCCATATTCGATAGCACCAGCTGCCTTGTCATTGCTGGTGGTGATGGATGTTAGCTTAGCTTAGCAACTGAAGTTGAGTCAAGGCTCGCTGCAATATGACACCAATTCAAAGCGATGAAATTGAACTCACTAAAGAAACTATAACACGAAGGACTCAATGTATAGACAATCAAAACTGGAAAACAATAACTTACTCGTGCTGGAAGTTTGCCACAGCTTGGGACACCGCAAAGTCGCCCGAGTGACTGATGGACACGCTCAACTTTGACAAACCCAACTGGTTGAACACCTGCAGTGGGTAGCCCGACAGCAGCACGGACGGTGCGCCGGACGCCGTCATGAAGATCTCGATCTCGCGCAACGGAGCGCCAGCACCCTTCCAGAGGTTCGGCTCAGTCGGTGCCGAGCTCGAGATGGCCTTGATCACAGCCTCCTTGGCAGCCCAGCGACCAGCGAAGCTTGCGGCAGGATGAGGTGCACTGTAGCAGTACGCCATCTCCTGATCCGTGAAGTTGCGGCGGATAAAGTCTTCACGGCCGTTCAGGTTCTCAAAGGTGACCACAGGCTCCACATCCACACCCATGCCCATGTTCTTCGACGCCAGGCCCAGGTCAGTCGCTGCTTGGTTGATGGCAGTCAACAGCGTCGACGATGAGTCAGCCTGGTGCGCGTCCGAAGTCTTCTTCAAGGACACCGCCGCATCCGCAGCAGCCTTCGCCTTCTTCGCGCGCTTCTCAGCACGCAGGCGGCGGTTTTCCTCCGCAGTCAGCGAGTCCGCGCCGCCAAAACGCCACGTCCTCGACGTCGCGTCGTACTCGGCACGAGCCGTAGGGTCCAGGTACACATTGCTCTCCTGCGCCGATGAGTACGGCGCCTCGTTCTTCACCTGGATGTGCGACTGCTTGCCCGTGATCACGCCCTGAGTGTGCGTGTTCATCTTGATCAGACGCTGTTCGCGACGAGCCGAGTAGTGTTGGAACACCTCAGCAGGCAGCGTAGACAACAGGTAGTCCGGGTGCACCAGCAACACCTCACCACCGGCCTGGCCAAAGCCGAAACTCTTCATCATCACAGCCTTGACGCCCATGGTCTGGAAGCTGCGGTTCGGGTACACCAGGTGATCGTACTTGCGCAGTGTCTGGCATGTGTTGTCCAGCTGACGGTTGCCCGGGATCAAGCCCGTGTTCAGCACCTGAAGCAGGCCGTTCAACATCCACGCAGCCGCGGCACCCTTCGGGTGACCCGTCAGGTTCTTCTGGCAGATCACTGGAAGCGGGTTACCCGGCGAGCGACCCAAGTGAGCCATTTGCTTGTGTGTCACCTCACTCTCATTCTTGTCGTTGGCCTTGGTGCCCGTGCCATGGAAGCTAGCAGCACCCACGTCGTCGATGTCCAGATTCCACACGCTCAGCGCACCACGAAGAGGAGCGATGTCCATCTCATTATAGTAGAAATGATTACCCCAGGTCGCCTGCGCAGCTTGTATCTTGCGCAACTTCCTCCTCTCGATGAATGCCATAGGTGACTCGTCTCCATGTTCAATGCCTTCTCTCGAGCATACCATTTTTCAATACTCTCCAACTCATCGTCGAACTGGCGGCGACGGAACTCCACGTCCAGCAGCGGAGAAGGTTTTGAGCTATCGGACGAAGCCTCACGAGCCGTAGTCAGAATGCCCTGGCCTGGTGCCGGCACTGAACGACCGTTCTTGTCCGTCGCCGTATTCGTGAGCGCGACAATACCGTAGATTGGCAGGCCCATTTCCAGAGCTAGCTGCGCGTCCATCAGCAGCTGCATACCCGCGCCATGGCTCTCCATGAAACCACCACGCGTAGTCGAACATGGTCGGCACATTTCTTTCGGCTCGCGACCCATGCCAGTCTCCTTCACTGAGTCACTTGTCGCCTTCATCTGCGCGAACTCATTTGAACACTCTTCACCGAAGTCATCGTAGCCACCAACGATACAGATACGAGCCTTGCCACTCTTGATCGTCTCTGCACCAATGTCCACAGATTCTGCAGCTGTAGCACACGCACCAACGGGGGTCTTAATTGGACCAGACGAGCTGAGTAACAGCATGTTCACCCATGCAGGAGGTGTGTTGATGAATAGTTCTTGGAGGGCATCACTTGGAGCAGGTTTTCCCAGAATGCGATTCTTGTAGACGTGTGTGAGTGCACGCATACCGCCCATGCCACCACCAGATGTATTACCAACCTCCGAGACGTGCACGTACTGGTAGAACTCGTACGGGTCCGTCACACCGGCCGCGACGAAGGCATCCATCGTCGATGCAAGCACATACAGTGTGATTGGGTCAACAGACTCGGCCAAGTCCTTCGACAGGCCTAGGCGTTCGGCACTCCAGCCCGTCGGGATCTGACCAGCCACGAAGCGGTCGAAGTTGAGAGCGCGAGGAATGTTCAGGACAGAACCCTTGCGCAAGCGGATCATCCACGCGCCAGACGCGCTCTGGAACACGTCCACATTTTCCTTGCCTAGCTCCTTGCGGAATTGGAGAGCCTCCTCGCGGTCAGCCACCTCAATCGGCGACATCTTCTTGTCGATGGCAACCTGGTGCAGCACCATCTTGTTCTTCGGGTCGTAACCATCGAATAACTCCGGTTCCACAATACGGATACCAGAGTGATTCAAAATGTCCTCCTCGTAGCGAGGCTTCACCTGGTGATCCGGCACGATCTCCTTCGTCTTGGTGTCCACCCAGTTGCCCTTGTCAAACACAATGCGACCAGTCAACCACGCAAGCTCAATGCAGCCTTCCAGTGAGAACTCGCCGTACGACTCCATCTCCCAGCGCGTTCGCGAATTACCCCATGGGCTCACTTCACCGAAACCCGTCACGACAACAACCTGGCGCAGATCCAGCATACCACGCAGCATTGCCTGCTTAGCCGAAGTGGACAACTCAGACACATTCGACAGCTTCGGAAACGAGTTGCAGTAGTAGCTCGACATGTTCGCGCGAGGAACAAACTTCTTCGAACTGGGAGCAGCCGACTGCTTCTTCGAAGGCAGAGCCAGCATCTTCTTGTCGTTCTCTAGTGCAGCATGGATCGACGCCTGCAGCTTCGACTTCTTCGTGATATTGGCACGAATGGCATCCACCTGGTCCTTCAGGTCGCTCACCTGGGCCATACCACCGGTAAGGTCCGCGAAGATCGGTGTCTGAGCCGCTCGTTTTACAAGTTTAGGGTGCATCAGCGCACTTAAGTTAAAGCCCATTTCCGTCGTGCTGAACGTGCGCATTCCCATTTTCTCCACGCCCGCAGCAACCACGTTATTACCCGACATAAGGCCCGTACCACGAGTCCAGCCGATAATGGCGCCGACGATCGAAAGCTGGTCATCCCAGCCCTCCGAGTACCACTTGCCCATGAGACTCTCCACACCCAGCTTCGACTCGGCGTATAAACCGTCTCCGCCAAAGTTGCCGTGGTTCGGCGACATTGGCAGGATCACGAGCGCAGGACGAGTAGTAATGTCACGAGCCTTCTTCGCCGTGACAACTTCACCCAGCAAACGCATCGTGTTCGTCAACATGATGCGGTGTGCCAGCTCTGAGCGCGAATCAATGTCCGTGATCGTGCGACCAACCTCCGATAGAGCCGCAAACGGAATCACAAAGTCCAGGTCCAGCTTGTGCACGTTATAAATGTGCGCCACCAGGCTCTGCACATCAACCTTCGATGCCTGGTTGAAAGGAAGCACGATAAGACGGCTGCCACGGCTGCCATGCTGCTCGTAGATCTCGCGGAACAGGGTAGTCGTCTTCATGCTGAAGCTGCTTGTCGTCACGAACACGGTAGCACCACCTTCCAGAAGCGCCTTCACGATCTCGGCACCAATGGAGTTCTTACCACAACCGGTCAACAGCGCCACCTTGCCGGCGAACGAGATACCCGTCGAGGCCATTTCGCGCATGCACGACAGCAACACGCAAGTTGATTCAACATCATACAGGCGAATGGTAGGGTCCACATCTGATGGCTTGCGAACGTGCACATGCGGCAACACGATCTTCTTTAGACTCTGATTCATGCGGGAGTTTAACGAAGAAGAGCGTACAACCGGCGACCAATCTATCTCCTGTTCCGCGCGTCTCCGAAGAGCATCACCCAATGTTTCGAGTCGAGGGATTTCAGCCGATACTTGGTTGGTATCTGCAAACTTCATGACATTTCCATTTCCTACAGGATCTTCATCCTCTCCACTGTCCACCCCATCGCTGTCAAGATCCTCGCTTGTAGTGCTGCCATTGTCAGCTGAGTTCGCTTCGAAGTGGGAAACCTTGTCAATAGCCATTTTGGTACCGGAATTACCAAAGTTACCAGTCTTGATCATAGTATTGTACTCGAGACCGCGAGCAACCTCATCAACATAATTGATGGAGTCTAAAACACCTTCACGGCGGACTTCAGCATATTCGAGCTCGCCGTTACCAAGAATGGACAACTGCGGTTGGGTTGGTTCGAAACTCTGTACATTTACAGGCTTCATGTTCTGCCACCCTTTCATGTCCACCACAAGCTTTTCAAGTGCCTGAGCCTGGTCGGGATGGTTTTCTTCTTCTGCTCGTGATACGAAGAACTGCATGTATTGTATAAGTTCCGGTGTCGCGCGATTGCACAAGTGCGTGATCAGATCTTCATTCACCGTCAGCTTCGGGCTCACAGGTTGACCCTTAGCTGCTGCTGCAGTACGGTAGTACAGCTCCATCGCGTCCTGCACAGCCCAGTTCCAGTAGCTATCGTACTGACGCTCCTTCTTCGCATCGAACTTGCCAGCAATACCAGCACCGTAGAACTCGCCGTGCTCCGTCACCCACTGCGACACCGACGACTCGAGGTCCTCGCGCATGTCCACCTCCGTCTCAATCTTGCGGTGCCAGTCCAGCTGGTCATCGCCCAGGTACGAGTTCAGCGCATCGATCTGATCTGCGATCATGGTCTTCAAACGCTTCTCGAAGTCGCTTGGCAGCGAGCTCGACTGCATCGCCTGCTGACCCATCGCTGGACCAGCCATCACACCTCCCAACTTCGACAGGTAAGGAATGTCGATGGCAGCGTACTTGGCGTAGTCGTCCACAACGCCATCTAGCCACTTCTTCGCCGTCGCATCGTCCGTAAGGCGTTGTTTGGGGTTCTGCGTCAGACCATGGAGCAACATACTTTCGATGCGGCTGCTAGGCAGGCACCGCTCACTAGACAAGTATTCCTTGATGGCAGACAGACCGAAACCACCAGGCATCTTGCTCGCCAGCATCTTCGCGATCAGAGCGCTAGTCACCTTGCCAGGGGAAGCGTAGTCAGGGAACTTACCAGCCAGCTCAACCAGCTTCATCTCCGCCGCATCGTCAGGACCAGAACCAAACTCCTTCTCCAGGTCACCAACGATCTCGTTCTGCACAGCTGACTTGCCGGCAGACAGCTCCTTGATGGTCGTCGTCTCAGCAATCTCACTAAATGCCTTGCCGAACTTCGCCGCCAGCATCACCAGCAGAGCGTGTTTCGCTTCCACAGGCTTGTCACTCACCGTCGGGATCGACACCGGAGCGGGGTTGAAAGACATGCCCACTGCACCAGGCGTAGCCGCCATTGTAGGACGGGCAAGAGAGATACCGGCGAACGAAGCATAGCCGCTCACGCTGCGTCCAACCACTTCCGAGCGTCTGCATCGCTCTTGAAACGAGCCTGCGGGGAAAGCAGCAGAGAGTGAGCCAAGACGCTCTCCATGCGACCCGCACCAAGACCCTTCTCGGCGCTCAGGTACTCCTTGATGCTCGACATCGTGAAGCCACCAGGCATCTTGCTCGCCACCACCTTGTTGATCAAACCGTTTGTCACCTTACCGAGCGTGTTGTAACCGGAAAACTTCGCCGCCAGCTCCTTCAGAGGAACCTCGCCAGCACCCTCAGGAACACCACCACCGAACTCCTTCTCGAGGTCGCCGAGGATCTCGTTCTGCACAGCAGACTTGCCGGCGCACAGCGTCTTCACGTCCGTGTCTTCCTTGATCTCAGCCAATTCCTTGTTCAGGCACACGGCAAGCAGTACACGGAGAACGTGCAGGGCGGCAACTGGAGCGTCATCAGCAACGGGAGCAGCAGCGGCAGGAGCAGGGGTTGGAGCAGCCTGAACCTGCACAGGCGCAACAGCAACCGGGGCTGCAACTGGGGTCGAAGCAGGAGCCACCTCCACCTTCGGAGTAGACGCAGCAGCAGCCTTCGCGGCAGCGGCCGCAGCTTCAGCAGCTGCCTCCGTAGCCAATCCACGAGCGTACTCCGACGCAGAGATATTCGACGTCTCCTCTTCGAAGTGCACAACCTCGCGGTCACGCTGGTACCACAGGATTTCACGAGTCACGTCCGGGAAAGTCGCCAACCTGGAGAGTACGCAGCGCCATGTTCGTTAATGTCGGAGCAGGGCAATCTCCACGAAACGACGAACACCACCCTCCGAGAACAGAAGCGCCTGCGTCTTGATCCACTGCACGGGGGACGCAAACTGGTACGCCAGCAGCTCCACCACAAGCAGGTGCGCTAGCTGAGCCTTCGTCGTCAACTTCCACTGCATCGGGTCTAGAACTCCGCCAGATACGGACTCTTAGTCGCCTCGTACACTTCTTCGAAGTACGAGCGCTCCAGCGAGAACGGAGTCGCCACCAAATTCGGAATGTAGCGGTTCACCAAAAGTGGCAGCTGACGCTCCAGCACCTGCGGGTCGAACTTGGTACGCAGCAGCGCGCGGAACGAAGGCACGCCGCCAAGCAGCTCACGCGAGTGGAAAGGCACGTCGATGCCAACCAGCGGGATCGTCGCGAGACCTCGAGCAAGCGTGAACGGACGGTCACTCTGATCACATTTCTCCTTGCGAGCGCGAGCTTGCGCCAACGAATC
>VOQZ01000591.1:0-24703 GCA_008079305.1 Phytophthora palmivora
CATCCCATTCGGAGCCAATAAAATATGGGTTCTTTCGTAGCATTTGCGCGTACTGCGCGTGATATTCGTTCTGATACTTTTGGATCAATGGTTCATATTCGTCACGACCTAGGATGAGCAACTCGCAGAATTCAGTGCAGACCACCGTGGCACGCCGAACACCGTCAGCCTGTGAGAGAGCTAGCTCACCAAAGTACTCACCCTCACCCAGTCTAGACACGACACTCTCCTTTGTTTCCTCAAAACGATTTTTCGCTCGAACAGATACATCAACGCATCCCGTAAAAATAATGTAGAAATGTCGTCCCACTTGACCTTCAGCAAAGAGCACTGTATTGGTGACAGCACTAATGAGCCGCATTACTTTGCAAAGTTGCTTTCGAACTTCAAAAGAGAATCGCGAGAAGAATTTGACGCTCTTCAAGTACTCGACGGCGAATTTCAAATCTTTTTCAGATCGTTGGGCGGAACTTCGCATGAAAATGTTGCGTACAATGTCTTTGTTGCTCCGAAATCGTTTGGTAATCTCGAGCGTGTTGCTGTTACTAGAGTCATGTGATTCCTTGAGTAGCTCGGTGAACACGACGCGGTTAATGAAAACTAGCTCTGTTGGAGCACTTGAAATAACCACAGAAGCTAGATCAACAGCGATTTAATATATTGCGTGCTACCAGAATTAAGGTGTAGAAGTCGTACCTGAACGCACATCGGTATTAGAAAGCATGCCCGCTCTCCAAAACTGTCTCCTGGGCCAAGAATACTAAATGAATAATTCCGTTTGTGCGGGCGGGATCCTTTTTAATCACTTCCACTGAATTCAACCAACATTTCATACATTTAAATAGAGGAACTCAAACGTCTCCGCATACCAACCTCGACCGGTGTAGACGAGATAGAAGCTGTCACCATCGTCACCCTACACAGGTGAAATGCACAATAATTTAATGAGTGAGATACAATTAAATGGTCAAGAGGCAATAATACGCACCTCATGAAAAACGTACGCCCCCTTCTCCGTGTACGTAACGATCTCGAGCGATTGATACAGTCGGTCCAGCTGCATGACACAGGGTCAATCAGACAAACGAGCTGTAGCAAAATAGGGCCGAGGTAGACTCACCTTAACTACAGATACGCAAGACATGGGAAGAGTGTATCAGTGCGAAGGTTCAGTATCCTCCTTTCATAAGAATCATACGAACATGCATCCAGGTTGGAGAAAAATTCCAGCAGTTTGGACGACGCGAAAAGCGATTTGAGCTGCAAAAGTATCAGCTACCAAGTAAAGAAATGAATTCCATCGGACTCTACTCACCACGTGAATGTCTTCTAGCGTGCGCTTCCCTGTTGGTTTCCGAAGGATTGTGCGGCTCAAGTTTATCTCCGGGCTCTTGTATATGATGGCTCGCAGGAAGGCACCATCACTGGCCATCTCCTCCATCTGCGAGGCCAGCGAACTGCGTCTATTAGACGGCATATCTCCACTCGCAGCGACATCCTCCTCCACCATTACACGCCCAGATGAAAATAACCAATGTAGCCATCTTCCACCACTTCAACCTCCAAATTACATTAATTACTCGCATTTAGCAAATATTTCTTCGCCTGTCATGGCGAAAGACTCGACGTGGGTCAATGAGGCTACACGGCGTCTACGCGAGCAGTTTGCAAGCGACCGCTCTGTATCCGTGTACGAGGCACTCACAGCCCATGTCTTAGACGCAGCCACTGGCGGTGTGTTGTTTCTGGGTGGCGTATCAACTGCGCAGGTGGTGCAGAAGCTGCTGCGAATCGGTTCGGCCTCGAGTTTCCTGCTGCCTCAAGCACTGGGAGCCGCTGCTGTAGCCTCGTCTTCCGTCTTGGCGCTGCACTTCGCCTCCATTCCAAGGGAAATCTACCAAGAGCTAGCAGCGCAGATCGACGGACCAATGAACAGCGTGGATGGAGTTGGCTCGTGCTCGGAGCTAGGAACCTGCAGCCACCCACAGCCTGGAGATTGGCACAAAGCAAGCTTCGGGAACGTTGGGAGGACCTCCCACATGCCCCGTACCCGGTCTACATGGTCATGGGGCTGATGTGCTTCAAGCTGCTGGGCGGTCGCATGAGCGCGTTGGCGCCCTCTCCTTTCGCCAATCTGGGGCGTTCCACCTCAAGAAGGCGTCGCTCCCAGCCACGGTCGAATACGCCACGAGTGTGGAGAGAGGCATCATCCAGGAGTTCGGTCGCCTCTATGGTGTCATACGTGCGGAATTAAACACGGCGTGCGGTACCACGCAGACCATATGCCACCAAAATTGTATGCATTGCTGGTACTTTATTGTCATCTCGTTCCTGACCTGTATCCTTGCTATTGTGTTGATTTTAGAGTGGCCAAGCGTACAGATGAGCAATTGTTCCGGAGGATGTTGGGTCGGAAGACAACCTTCCGCTTCTACCCGCAGTGCGAACCGTGTTCGAACCAGCAGGGAAGTGTCGTGAAACAGTGGAAGACGACACTGAAGATGCACTTGTTATCGTTCCGAACGTACCATTCTACAGGTCTGTGGCTCGTACTACTCTGCACAGGTGGCCTTTATGTTGGCGGCTCGAACTTCCACGAGACATCGGAGGTATATACTCCTATAGATGACGTTACGGAGACCACAGGTGCTTTCACGTCGTCGGATTTTTCGCTACTGGTTTCATTACGGGAACGAGAGCGGAAGTTGCGTCGTGAACGAGGCAAACACAGTGATTTAAGTATAATCACTGCGATTGATAAAGAGTTGGCTGCAGTAGCCGAGTGTAAGACAGCCATCAAAGCCGACATCAAACAGCAGAAGACCAACTAGTCAACGGTTGTAACAGCCATAACATGTTTTGTCGGAATGTACTCGGTATGTGCGAAAGCGGTTCGTATGAGTGAATATCGAGGGGTTTCGCGTAGTTATTTCCGTTGATTGTTGGACTCGCATCACCACAGCTTGAAGCGACCAGGTTATGGCGACTGCCAAGCGGGAATCTATGGCGAAAAACTTCCTCAACCAACGTCACCCGCGGAAGTCTGGTGTACGCAAGCCGAATCATTTCTTGAGAGGCCACCGCCACTTGGTTACACTTTCTGAAGAAGAGTTATCTCGACGAGAACAAGGATGGAATGATCGTTTTGCCGTCGATCCACCGCCTAAATCCAATAAAGTGCAGTCACCAGCCCATTCTCCAACATTCAGCACGCCACCAACACCGCAAACTAAGGAGTCTAAGATTCGCAACGAACGAGCTCAGTATGGTACGATGATCATTCCATTCCTGTTTTCTGGCTGCTAGTCACTAACAAACTAATACCAGGTAAACGTGGTGGAAAGCGGAATCGTGAGTCTAAAAAACCGTCAAGTGGGAAGTTGATACCTTTGGGCACGCTATCAAAGCCCCCTTCAGTACGTTGTCATTATATTGCTGCTTGAGTTGTTGCAAAAGAAATTAATAGAGTACCCACTGGAACAGGAAGCTGCGCAGCCCACTAAAGAAGAGAAACTGCGATTTAAGGTTCTGAAAGCAATTGACGCCCGCGAGACTTTTCTGTATCAGTTAAGCGCACTTATTCTCTGCACACCCGTGCAAGAATCTCTGATCCTCCCCTCGCGACCAATTGAGCCCCCGACATCGACTAGTGCAAGTCGGCAACAAATGCGTTCAAGAGGAGGAATGGCCCTCGCACCGACTCCAGTGAGCCGTCATGGTGGTAACCCTGGTACAATGACAAATGCTCGCGAAGCCACAAAATTGGCACAACAACTCGCCACGGACCTGCAGATTACTGGAATTCAGTGTGTCGAAGCATTGGTCGAATGGATGCTTGAGGCTGGAGCACAGGCAGAGTACGCGCATCTGACGAGCTGTCACTTATTTTGCAAAACTAACTTGGGGCTTGCTTTCTAGAACCCCTCCACCGTTCTTGTGGCGAGGGCGGAATTACTTCTTAAAGATGTTCACTGATTTGAATTTCGCAGAAGCGGAGTTACAGGCAAGAGGAGTCACATTGGATTGCTTCAGGCAACACAACCCCTTGCTTATTAAGCCGAACCAAAAGTTAGGTCGCGTATTGGCGGCTCATTCTATCATTCTGGAAATGGTCGAGTTTGCGAAAGAGATGACTCCGATGGAACTACTCGCACTAAGTGGACGGATGCGTGATTCTTCTAGTCAAGAGGAGGTAGAACCGGAGGTCCAAACCCATACAAGTTCAAGTGTTGTCAGTGCAATGAATGAGAACAATGATCTGCATACTGAGAAATTGCGCAGAGAGGAGAATATCGTAAATCAGTCAGCGCCGGAACGTCACGACCACGAATCTGCAGCAGATCTGGTCAATTTACTAGATGAAAGCCTCGATTTTATTCGAACAACTCCATCGCGTGAAGATACAACGAATCAAACTAAAGCTATCGATAAGCATGAGTATGAAGACGACGATGAAACCAATAACAGTTTTGCAAGAAGGGAGCAAAGTAGACCCCTACCTGGTATGAACATACAAGAAGGTGACTGTTGTACAACATTAGAACCAAGCGAAGGAAATAAGCCTTGTTCCGACGCTCCAGAGTTGGAGAGTAGCGAAATTGATCTGCTACCAAACAATCAATCCGGCCATGAAGATAACTGCATAGACGGTATTGACGATGATGATAATCCGTGTATCATTGACGCTACTACTCCACAGTTATTGTTGGAGCTACCACAGGCGTCATCTGATGACGGTGGTGATCCAGAGCAACCAAACAATAGCACCCGTGGCAACGAAGACTTACCAGAAACAGAAACAGAAACAGAGACGTCGCGTACTGTTGCTGATCCTGATCCCAACGCCGTTCAGCACGCATTCCAGTCAGATATAAATGAGAAGCAGTCAGAACACGACAGCAATTTTGACGTCGACACGGGTGGTGATGATAAAAACGGAAAGAGTGAGGTCGCAGAACCAGAGGTTGTTGTCCATGGTGATACTAGAAAGGAGGAAAACTTTTGGCCCACTACCTCTGTTGAAAATCCAGTTACCAGCCGAACAGAAGATAGCAATGTCTCGGAGTACGAGAACTGCTTTGATGACGACACCGACGAGGAGATGCCCAACAATCAAGATGCCGGTAATGCAGTGCCAACCTCAGCAACAACTGAAATAACTGTAACAAGTGATGTTACGACACCAATCGACAACGTACCACCCATCGCAGGCATTGAAGTAGGTGCGAGGTTGGCTGTTGGTGAAGATGATCAACCTGTTACCGAGACCAACGAATCGCAGACCTTGTCAAAAAGATTAGAAAGTGAGTTGAAGCGATGGACATTCCTCACCGATGAAAATCGGCCTACTGAGGTAAATGCGTATGGATGTCTGGAGTGGTGCAGTACACGAACGTTAACGAAGACCCTCCAGGAGCACTCATCGCTTAACGTATCCATGGAGGGATCTATAATATTGATGCTGGAGCAGTACGAACTTGCAGTACCGGAGACACCATTAAATAGCCTTCTCAGCAGTGAAATAGCGAAGGAGCTCAATCTAGCGTCGCATCTGCTTGACGAATGCCAAGCTGTACTCGGCGATAGTTGCTCGGTCGTTGCGGAAGCTGTTCAAAAATCACTTAAATCGAGAAATTCGCTTGTGTCCGAGATTGAGATTGAGGAGGTTCTGGAGATCACGGAAGCTGTACGTCAGGAATACCATGACTCGACGTTTGAATACCTCAAGATCGCCACAACATTGCTAATCTTCCTACGCAATTCAGATAACAGTACCTTAGCACAGATGAAGGGCAGTACAATTGTTTCTGTAGGATTCAGCCGTCTTGTGAAGGTGTTCTACCCATACCTGGTTAACCAGCCCCGAGAAGAACTGAGCGATAACTGGAGCCCGGTAAGCAGCGTTTTTGCAGCAATGGGGCTTCCCGTCGATCGTCTCTATTTCATGTTAGACCCTTTGTGCAAGACACTCCTTCTTGCAGTAAAATTGTGCAGTCGATCAAATCAAGACGCCCAGGATAAAGATGACCTCGCTGTCTTCCCTAAAGTCAATGTTATCTGTGATCGTAACGATGTTTTACAATCGAGCGTGGAGTACGTTTGGCGAAACCACCTTTTGTCGGAGAAAGACATATCGAACTTCTCCCTATTCCCATTCTTTAAGAGTTCATTTGGCGAAAAGCTGGTGGATGGAGTAAAGGTCGAAGAAGGAGAAGGAAAGGGACCGCTAAAAGAATGGTTTACACTGATTGGCATGCAATTGACATCGAAGTGGAAGCAAGTACCGATAAATAAAATTTTGTCTGAGGCACACTCAACGCAAGTAACTGTGAGTGGGAATGCAATAACAATTCCTGGTGCCTCCGGGTCGATTTATCCCAGCTTTCAGCTCGAATGGGAAACTAGCGATGGAGAAACTATTCACTGCACTGTCAACAAAAGCCTCGACGACGACACATTCCTACTGGATCGTTGTGTGCCAGTATGTCATTCATTCTCAGCGTCCCAACTGCGCCTTGCACAACCTAATACTGCTATATTGGAGTATGTGCAAGGATCAGAGAGCTACTGGCTTAACGAGAACACGCACGATTCACCTGAGACTCGCAAGGTGCTAGTATTTGTAGGATGGTTCCTTGCCAGTGCCATGGTACAATTCAGCTCGATCCAGTCGAGAATAAATCCTCTGTTCTTCCGCTTGCTGCTAAATCCTCAGCATTGCGTGACATTGGAAGATTTAAAGGTGTTCGACCCACAGTTATTCGAGTCGATGTCGAGGATGAGAGACATGAAACCATCAGATTTTGTAGATTATCTGAAGTTTGAAGGTGCCGACGCGAGTCTGACTGTTGAATCTTACATCGCTAACGTGCTACAGGAGAAATTTGGGCCGACATCTGTGATCGCGTGGCAGCTTCATTCTGTGCGTCAGGGATTTACGCGAATAATTACCATTGCCCAGCTTGATCACGTTGGTATCACTGAGACGGACCTTGTCGAGAGTATTTGCGGTAGTGATCTTGGCTGTGGTGAAGACTTCGTCGTCAATGAAGTCTTCCGAGTTGCTGCGGACACCGAATTCACAAGTTGTCGACCACTAGTGAACGCCTTTTGGCAAATAGTGAACAGCTTTGAGCCGCAGCTAAAGCGCAAGTTCCTCAAGTTTGTGACAGGTGTGGATACATTACCACTACCAGGAACTGAGGTACGCTGGTAAATTCCACTGTTGATTATTGACCAAACTAACATCGTGATTTTGCGTTTTACCAGTTTCTACGCATTGAGATGCCTTTCACGGAGCTCTCTTCACACGAATACAAAAAGTGTCTCCAAATGCTCCCGCAGGCTCATGTACGTACATCATACGAATTGGTGGTATATGATACCAGTGCTCACTTTCATCTTTTCTGCAGACTTGTGACAACACGCTCGAACTGCCTCATTATTGGAAGGGGCTTTGCTGGAGAGAACACCACGACGAGCACGAAGCTAGTACCAAACTGGAAGTAGAATTATCTCTTTTGCTGAACAAAAAGCTGCGAGACGCGGTCGAGTACTCAAGCGGGTACGGACTTGACAGTACGTCAACTGTTGCTGGTGTGCTTGTCAATAAGCCCTTAAATTACGACACAAAGGAGGAAAGCTACGACTCACTGGGTATCCCAGCTTTGATAGAAGACCAAAGTAGCCCCGACCTTCAAGAAAACGCACCACCGTCATCAAATCGTGAAGTAAACAGAAATGATGCCGATTCAGTTCAATTAGAGGTCAAACCTGAATTACCTATGGCAGCCGTGTCACCTCGACCGGAGGAGTCCTACGAAGAGTACGACGACTGGGAAGAAGAATCCGTGTCATGAGGTTTCGAAGATCATCGATAGCATGGTACAAGCCACGTCTGAAATGGTCATGGTGGTTACCAACATAGTCATTAGATCCACATGAACTGGTAGGTGAATATGGATTGGTTAGTGTAAAGAGTCCCTAGAGCCTTTCTTTACAGCAAAAACATGATAACTACGGGTCCCTTCACTATGAAGTTTGCAGTCTTCTCCTTGCTAGCGGTCTCAAGTGACCGTGCCACATTGCTATGTAATGTGACATTGGCATCGCCTTCATCTCATTTCGGTCGACGACAACGACGACAACGACACATCTCCCCGTCGCTGCAAGCGTCACCATCCAAGGCGGGACTCAACGATCCATCGGTCGAGGCTCGTACCGGAGATCTTGTAGTGTCGGCGACTTGTGCCCTCATCAAGAGCTACTGTATTAAGGACTACGTACCTGGATCTGTCAATATATTCTAGCATCACGAGCAGCAGCAGCATCTATCTCGTTGTCTCCCACGGCACTAGTTCGTGCGTTCTGGACCAACCAACACGACGACTTCAACATGGTACCTCCAGTCCCAATCTCTCCGCGTAATCTTGACCACCACGCCACGCGTTGTTACCTCGACGCCCTAAGATCGCCAAAATGCTGCTTCTGATGGACGCATGCTGACCATCGACTTGCACCATCCATCAAGTTGCTGCAAGCGAATCAATTGAGGAGACGGTGCTCCTTCCAGCAAAGTTGCTGGATACTACTAGGTGCTAGACGTCAGTAACACTAACTAGATGAACATTAGCAGAGTTCACTGCTGCATCTCGTCGAATTGACGATCGTGGTGGTGGTGGAAAGGCTCGCACCAATCTTCCGCGGGTGCCGGCGGCGTGCAACTTAAACCTCGGCACCTTTGCCCGACGGTTCCTGTCGCATTAGTGCCGCTCCTGCTGGATCTGGTCGCAGACATCTATGCCGAAATCAGCGCATTCCCTGAGGGCTTCAGGCTGAAGTTCAGCGTCTCTAAACGATCGCAGCGACGTTCCTCACGCAATGCTGAAGTTTGATGTTGCTCATAGCAAAAAGTTGCGCGTTTACTCTGCTCAATTATGTAGTCCACACTTATGTTGCACCAGCCAACGTGGCTTTACGCCACAATCACGGAAACAGCTTAGCGTCTTGCTCGCGGTCTCGGTCCCGTCGTGGCCTCACGTACGTCACTTTGCGATTCGCCTCCGCATGCTCAGTAGCTTCTGAGACTCTGTCCGCAATGACCAACCAGATCTCGAACGGCGACGCGGTCGTGGCGCTGGTGACTCCCAGTTCGGAGCTGGAGGCGGCGCTGGACCAGACGCTCGTGCTGCTGCGTACGGCGCTTAAGACTTCGCAGGACGTAGTGCTGGATGACGCGCTGAGGTTAAAGGCGGCGCAAGTGGCTGCACTGGCCACCCAAGTGCAGCGGCGATGGGCTGATGTCTCGGTCGCCAAGAAGTTCGAGATACTGCAGCCAAGTGACGACGCCAGTGAGAGCTGGAGCACCAAGGACGCAGCAGCCGCAGCGCCGCAACCATCGGTCTGGTCGGGCTTCTACAACAAGACATTGCGTGAACGATCCGACGTGCTGGCGCTCATGTATCCGAGACTCAAGACGCTCAAGACGCAGACGGGAGGTACAGAGACGTCTGCTGACATCCTGCCACCGTCGGACCCGGCGGCTAAGCTGGGTGAACTGCCGCTGCGCACAGCCAACCTCATGATCGAGAACTGCATCGGAGTACTGGGCGTTCCCCTCGGGTGAGTTGCAAGGTTGTAGCTGATGATACGTTGATGACTAACGGGTTTTTGTGTGATCACAGTCTCGGACTCAACTTCGTCATTGATGGCAAGAGTCTGTCTGTGCCAATGGCTGTAGAGGAGCCCTCAGTGGTGGCGGCTGCTTCCAGCGCGGCGAAACTCGTTGCGGCTGCCGGCGGTGGATTTCACACATCGACGTCCGGCAACATAATGACGTCGCAGATCCAGCTTGTGGGCACGGAGGACATCCCGACGGCTATTGCCGCTGTTGAATGCAACCGTGAGCGACTGTTGTCGATTGCCAACACGACGCTCTGCCCCAACATGAAAAAGCGTGGAGGCGGTGCCGTCGATATTTACTGCCGCGTCGTGAGTCAAGCTGCACGTACTGTTGCCACTGCTGCCGCTAGTAATGCGTGGTACACGCCGTGTGACGACGAGCTTGTGGTGAATGCCTCTCAGCCGCAGACGCAGTTCCTAGTCGTGCATATTGATGTGGACGTGTGTGAAGCCATGGGTGCCAACATCGTCAACACTGTTGCAGAAGGTCTGTCTGAAGAAGTGTCGAAAATCACGCGCAGTCGTGTAGGCCTGCGCATCCTCACTAACCTCTGCATGCAGCGCCGCGCTCGCGCTGTGTTTGAGATCCCATTGAATAAACTCGGCTGGAAGGGAGTGGACGGAGAAGACGTGGCGAACCGCATTATCGAGGCCTACAACTTTGCTGCTATCGACCCGTACCGCGCCGTGACCAACAACAAGGGAATTATGAACGGTGTAGATGCTGTTGCTGTAGCTACCGGGCAGGACTGGCGTGCTATCGAGTCAGCTGCGCATTGCTACGCTAGTCGTTCGGGGCAGTATGCGTCGCTTTCGCACTACGAGATTGACCTTGCTCGTGATGGTTCCGGAATGCGCGTGCTGCGTGGCAGTCTGGAGATGCCAATTGCTGTTGGATCGAAGGGCGGTGCGTTGATGACCCACCCTGGTTACACCGCCACTCATGCAATTCTGCAGCAACCTACAGCTCGCAATCTGAGCGGCATTATCGTGAGTGTTGGCCTGGCACAGAACTTTGCGGCAATTCGCGCTATCGCGGTCACGGGCATTCAGAAAGGCCACATGGCGCTCCACGCACGAAACATTGCTGTTGCTGCTGGAGCTCCTAGTGAACTTGTGTCCGAGGTGTGTAGCTACATGCTGTTGCGAAAGTCAATCAACGTCGAGACAGCGAAGGAGTACCTGCACGCTCACGCCGTGTTTTCGGAGATTCAAAGCAACTCGCCTCCAACCTCTCCGATCTCGGTGACCTTGCCATCCATGTTTTATGTAGAAATTCCTATCCCAGAGCTCGAGGACACAATCAGTCTGAACATCGCGTTTGAAGCCATTAACAAGCACCCGCAGTATATCGCTATCATGGCACCACATGCGACGAACAAGGCTGACAAGACGCTAACGACGCTGCAGCGCCAGTTGCTGGGTGATAAGGGATACAACCAGCTCGAGAAGATGTTCCTGTTCCTGGCCTCCATGCGCTCTATCGTTATCTCGACCACCGAAAGCGATCTGCTGGTGTCTCGCTCAAACATCGGGCTGCAGAACAAGCTGCAATTGTTGTCCATTCTCATCAATATTATCGCATACCGTCTGATGGAAGTGCGGCCCCAGAAGGTGCGCACGTTCATACGGCAGCTCCTAGAGGCGAGCAGTGGGTCTTCGAACGGGGTCAATGACGGCGAAATGCACGAGCTGGACGCCAAACTCTTCCACGACCTGATGGTGGAGAACGTGGAGCCTGATGACGAAGTCTTGTCGACTGGTTTGCCGCTGTTCCTCGCTCTGTGGCAGGTGCTGCACTACCATATTGAACAAGAGGTGCCGCACAAGCTACTCCGTACTCGTCTCGTGAAGGAGCAATGGGAACTGCTGAACGATATTGTTAGGAGTTACGAACTCGGCACGCTTTCCAATGACACAGTTGCAACAGAGCAACCGCTGGAGGAGAAATTTTTGGCGTATGTCGCAGTACAGGCCACGCGTTGGCAAGCGACGCTACTGCTGTTGATCGACTCGCTGGCACTAGCCTCGGAACTGGTGACACCTGAACGGTTAGACTTTCTCGCTCGTATTGGTGAGTACATGGAATGGGAAGGTTCCATTGCACATGACCTGGCGCGTTACCAGCGCGACGCTACCGAGCGTGTGCCCAACGCATATCTCTTCTGGCTTTCTCAACGAGGGATCCCTCACTCGGATGGCACAGAGTACGAATGTGAATTCCGTAGTGTGGCCGACACCTTAGCTGCCGATAAGTGGGAGAAACTGCTGCAGGAGGCACGACGGGATTCGTGGGCTGCTGCCACCTTCTCGTTGCCGGCAGTGGAACGCGTCATTGGGCTCATTCGCGCGATCTACGGTGACCACAGCGGTCGAGGCGTCCGGAAAGAGTCTTTTTGAATTAGTCGAAGGCCTGAATACCGCCGTACTTGCATGGAGTTAGGACCATCTAGGAAAGTAAGCACCTAAATAAACAAGTAGATGAACAAACACAGACTTGGCTGCTCTTGAGAATTCGTTCATTGCTTGAATTGATTCGTTGCGTCGTCCGCCTCCTGTTGCAGCAGCACGTAGGCCACAGCGTAGTCTCCATCATGTGAGATCGACACGAGCGGCTCCTGCACAGCACAGATATCACCAACATGAGTGAGCAGTTCCCCCCGCGTAGTGGCTTGTGTAGGAGGAGGCCTGTTACCACTAATCTCAGTCTCTTCGCCAGTGCTTCCGTCTCGCCTGAAAATTGCAGACATAGCGCCTTGGAGTGCTCCGTTACTGGAAGCGCTGTGGGTACTGCGGGTCTCTCCAACCCCCTTCTCACCGCGTGGATCTCTGGAAACAGCACACGGTAGCGCTGGAAGGCTTTGAACGTAGCCTCCTTAATCGCCCACCTGGAGGCAAGAAACGTCGCGCGCTCGGCACTCGGACGCGTATGGAACTCGGCGATCTCGGCCGGGTGGAATGCACGCGTCAGTAGCCGCTCCCCGAAGCGCGCGTAGCTCCGCTCAAAGCGTGACACCAGTGCAATGTCCACACCGATGCCGAACACCAACATCATGCCGAATTGATACCGTGTTGGGATTGGCTGTTATTGGAGAGGGCATTGGTAAACCACTCATGTGGTAAACGATGCAAGAAGCGTGCAATGAATGAATGGCATGAATAGCGAATACTGTAATATTAGGGTGATGTGAGCTATTCATCTTCTTCAATGGCGTCTAGAGGCGTCCATGACTTGCGGTACTGCTGCTGCATATCGCGAGAGAACGGGACGCGTTTGCCGGAGACTGTCACGGCAGAGCATCCTACATACTCAGCAGGAATCTCAATGAGCTCAGGTTTGCTGGTGATTGGGCAGACGCACTTGGGACCTTTCCCCAGTAGTTTGCGCCATAAACTCCGGTGTAGCTTGGGCGTATCGACAGTGGGGTCATTGGCAGCGTGCTTGGCTTCTATGTTGCTCGACTTAGTGTGGGGCTTCTTGAGCTGGTTGTGCCAATCCTTGGCGCCACAGGTGCACGGGATCTCCTCTTCGACTTGGGCGATGGCGTTCTCCGAGACCAGTATCTGGACTACCGTGAGCGAAGGAGGTGGGAGCATCGTGGTCTCTAGTGCTGTGCTGCTTGTTGCGTTTGTGTGCAAATTCTGGAATGAGGTTCCTTGTTGCTGCGAGAAGCACAGACAAGCGGCAACCTCAAGGCAACTTCAGTCAGACACACTCATCACGCCGAAAGCGACTTGACTCGTCTCGTTTCTGCCGGTAATGCTTTGTCCCTTGTGGATATTCGCCGACTTATGCGCGCGTTCGAGTAATTGGCGTCTCTCGCCGCCGTGCACGATTGGCTGACGGCCGCGGGCATGCCGGTGTTGCATCGGAGAACGAGAAGCACCACACTGTCGATTGCTTCGCGAGGAGAGATTTGGCTCCGCGATGGGGACACCGGATGTGCCACCGGAGATCAGGCTCGAAGCGCGAATCCGTCACGAGATTCTCGTGTGGTGCCGGTGCAACTCGCTGCAAATGTGACATGGCAGCGACCACTTCAGACCGCCACGACGACGTAGTGAGTGTGCGCTTCAAGTTGGCCCCAATCCTTTACCAAGCTTAGTGGCTTGGTTTGCCTCCGATAGTGGTCAATGTGACGGTAATTATATCAAAATGTCTTCATTCAGCCAGGATACCAAATCGACTCACTTCGACTTCATTTCACGAGGTCGTTCGTGTCGACCACATCGTTGAACCAACTCTGCTTGTCAGTACTTCGCTTCATTTTCCTCTGTCTCTTCACCGTCCTCCTCCTGTTGGATCCTCTTCAAACGCTTCGTGCATTGCTGTAACTCACACCGCACAATCTCTATGACCTCTTCCCCGAGATCCGAGCCGCGAGTCATCGACAAAATCTCAGCTGCATGCCTAATTGATTGCATTAAGAATGCACGCTCGGAGTGCCTTCTTGGTACATCAAATAGTGTCGTCATCTCAGCTCTAGTCGCTCGGTTCGACACAGTGCGCGGGCGTTTTCGAGTTGTCGTCATGCTTTGAACATGCTCAACTCCAGCATCTTTAATAGTCTCAGTATCTCCATTTGTACTCAGTGTTGGAGCAAGGAACGCACTGTTCTGTGTAATTGCTGGCAGCTTCAAGCAGACCTCCGTCAGAAGATTCGGCTTCACGTTGAGCCAGTGCCGCAAGTAAACCACATCGTTCCGACTAGGACAACAGATCTCAAAGTCCAAATTGGGGTCTGCAGAGAACCGGATGAGAGCACTGTTGTACGCTTCCCAAAGCTCGGACCACATCTCACTCAGCTTGGAGCTGGAGTGAGGTACTGGTGTGGACAGGTTGAAGCTTGCTTGGGAGGGACCCTGGAACGCTAGTCGACTGTACTCGGCTTTGTTACTGATGAACTCGCTTCGGAACTTGGTCCAGAAGGGGTTTTTCCCTCCCACAGCTCCTGCATCGATCTCCGCCTGGGTCGGCTCTGCATTCATTCCACTCAAGAAGGGCGCCATGAAATCTGAGAAGAGAACATTGAGCAGGCGAAGATTGCAGTTCTTGGTTTTCCTCGTTCGTTCCACCGGCGTCACAACTGGTAGAGATGCAGTTTCCACGGCGAGTCCTTTGCTGGCACTCTTGGCTAGCAGTAACTGGCTCAACAGCTCCGTGTAGCCCGCTTTGGTGTGATAGACCGCGTACTCCTTACTGCGCACGCGCACGCCCATGCCGCTGCAGAAACTGCGCAACTCTTTGGTGGAGCACCACGTCATGGCAGATTGCAGCTCCTCCTTCTTGCCGGCGTCGCTCAGACTCTGCAGGAGCTCCAGCGTTACTTCATGTCTAGCCATGGTCGTCATACAGTCAAGACAACGTCCTGTTTGAGATACTGTTCTATCTCGGTTAAGTGCGATACAAGTGTCAATGACTTCAACATCCGAGTCAGAATACCTCTGCAGATGATGGAACTCACGAGTCTTGATAGCATCGCTGTGACTCCACTCATCAGCGCCAGATACGCTGCTCTGGATATCCTCGTCGTCATTTGGTCCTTCAAGACTGCAGTCTTGCTTGTCGATGACACTACGCTCAGCATCTTCGGCAGAAGTAGATGGTGACGCGTTCTGATCTTGGTGTCGATCAGCCTCCGCCTTGAAGGCAGCAAGCTGCGCAATGAAAGCCTCCACGCGGCGCAGAGGATCGCTGCTATGAACTGCCATGGAACGACGTGGTGTTTCTGAGGGAAATTGAAGAGTGACCGCAACTGGAAATACAGTCAAAGGCAACTGCAACATTTTTCGAGACATTATTATAAACGGAGTTGCACTGCTGATAACTATGTAGCCCCTATGATTGCTCGTGGCAGCAACAGCAAGGACTAGGACTCGTTTCGTCTACTCGACAATTGTTATGAGTTGTTCAAGACTTCAAAGTGTGTCAGTTAAAATATGTAAGTTTTTTTATCTACTAATCTAATAATGTGTCACTACTGATGAAGCACGATGTATGTAAAGCTCGAACAGTATTTCCTCTAGCAACAAATAATGATAGTGATAGCATTCCTTGTAGAAAGTAGTGTTAACTCGCAGAGGGAGGGCCTTTTTCACAAGTTCGTATTTTAATCGTGAAGCTTTTGCAACTCGCAATTCTCTTTTACAATATCTTAGCAACCTCATCCAAGAATGGATGTGGACGACAAATACTTGGGATTTACTGTATGAACAGACAGAGCCCACAATAATAAAACTGTTCAATTATTTGAAAATCTCCACGATAAAAGCATTAGTTCGACGACGTATTCATGCAGTGCGTAGTCCGCACTGCGTACCAATGGAAGTGATTTATCGTGCAGATCGACGAGGCACAGCAAAGTTCTTTGCTGTTGACAAGCGCGAGGACCAAGGAAAGGATCATTTGAACACTGGTGGCGAGAGTGACGGGTATGAGGTCAACGCATGGAGTACGAAAGGCTAAAATGCTGGTGTCATCGAAGCTAACTACATGTGGAGAAGACGGTCATCATGTAGAGGAAACGTCATCGTGTTATCACGTTGAAGTGGTGATTGTCATCGCAAGCATTTTTCATGTTAAACTTACCCAGCTAATCACTTAGTTTAGTAAACGACGATCCACCTCCGCGGTCTTGTCGCCACTGGTCGCACCCGTTCTTGGCTTCAACTTGTTGTGCTCCTTTCAGGCTAAAATTCAAAAGTCAGCGAACGAACCAACCGGCAAGAAAGTAAGGAAAGCAAGGCGTGATATCTTTGAGCTGCGGGTTGAATCAGCGAAACACTGATTCCAGAGCTATCGGGATATCCCTGTCAAATCGGATGCATACAGTTTACAAGTCTATTTTCCACTCAAACCCGTGGGTTCATGCGAACCTGATTTTTCTTTGTGAAGCGGCAGTGGCGGCTCACTACAGGAATTGCTTGCTATCCGTCGCGTGGCTAAAGATCATGGTGTTGTCTGTGAAGAAGACGCTGGCGCTGGCGCTGTGTGTGTCGACGTTCGCCGCCTCGGAGGTGGCACAGACTGCGGCCCTGCGCACGCACCCGCGCCGGGGACTGGCGGGCATCCACCACACCACCAAATATGCGCCCAAGGTGGTGGAGCAGCCCAAGGGCGCGCCTGAGCAGGAGCAAGACGACGGAACCTCTGAGTCCTATGACTCGTACGACTCATACGACTTGGAGGGCTCGGAAACGGCTGATGTGGAGCTGCATGGGTCGGAGGAACTGGACATCGAGAGCTCACAGGACTTGGACCTGGACTTGGACGGCTCGTCCGATGTGGATGTGGATCTGGACGACGGAGAGGACCTGGACTACAGCGGCGAGGGCGACCAGACGCTGGACATTTCGTCCTCGGGTGACCTGGACTTCTCGGCTTCCACCAGCCTCGGCTCCAGCGGTCAGATGGACACGGACATCGAGTTCACGGACGGCTCTGTGGACGTGGATCTGGACGACGACGAAGACTACAGCCAGGAGCTCGAGTTCGAGGACGATGAGGTCGTGGACGAGGTCATTGATGTGCCTGAGGGCGCCAGGTCCATCCACCTGCGCGTGCACCACGGCAACGTGGACTTGGACATCATCAAGGGAGCGAAGATGCAAACCAAGAGTGAGTCTCAGCCTGAGCAAAAGGAGGAGGCACCCAAGGAGGAACAGAAGAAGGAAGAGCCGGCCGCCGCTACTGAGACCAAGGAGGAGACTGTTTCCTACGCTGCTGAGGCCAAGGAGTGGATCGAAGAGAACGGCAGCAAACCCGCTGTTCTGGGTGGTATGATCGGTGCTGCTGTGGGCATTGTGGGTATTGCTGGTGTAGCCATTGCTAAGAGTCGCAAGCGCACGTCTGAGAAGTCCGTTCTGGCGGAGGATGCAGCTGCTGACGCTGAGGCAGAGGCCGAAGTGGACGAGGACGCCGAGTCGGACAGCGACGAGGACAGCGACGAGGACGTTGAGGCTGGTGTGACGGCACTCACTGAGGACGCTGAGGAGGAGGAGGAGAAGAAGACGAGTGTTGTGGAAGGGTCGGTGTAAGTAAGTTTCGGACCGCAGACAGCAGACGATGAATGGAGCGAGTAACGAATCGTATCTGATAGCTCCACTATATTCTATGGCAGTGATCCTCGTTCTCTAAATCTTCTCAATGGATTTTTTATATTTTCAAAAATCAGAAATAGTTCACATCTCAGATGGCTACATTAGACTAATGGCACAACGCGAGATCCTCCATGACCTCATCGAGCGCAGCCGCGAGCGTATGGTCCAAGTGCGAGCAGGGAGTAGTCTACTCCACGTCTTGCATCAGCAACAACTCCATTCACCAACGCATCTCAGCGGTTCAACTTCATTGCCACTGCTACCTCCAGCTCCGACATTAGCAATAGCATCCAAACGTCGTACAAAGTCAGTCATTACAGAACCAGTTGATAACATTCGACGACGTCGTGATGCATTGCCTCGACTTGCCAAGGACGTCGTGCAGTTGTCTGAAAGTTCCACATCCTTCGAGCAATACCAGAACTTCGTGGCCAACAAAGTCTACGGAGAGAAGACCATGCATCTGCAAAACCGTCGTGCTGCATTAGTACCTAGAGTAGATCTGTTGAAGAAATTAGCCACGGTCTGTGCTGCTGCACTCAGCGAAATGGAAAAGGACGAGGATGTTCCTGCGGTGCGAGAATCACTGCGAGAGAAACTCGTGCGTGCAATGGCGTTGCTTCGAGGCGGGTGTGCGTTTGCCAATGCGAAATCACTGTCCCCACCCCCGCCGCCTGTATATGGAGAGATCAAGAATGCTCATTTGGCCTTCCTTCAATTTAAGAGCGACGGAATTGAAGCTACAAAACAGAAACGAGTTCACCCGTGGGTTTCTACACGTCAACTAGTATCTGGACTCAAGAATTTAACGTCTACCTTTCTTCCTATAGGAGTGCTGGTCTACAGGACGGCAATGTATCGACGAAGATGCCCATTCACTTCGGTGACCAAATTTGCTTACTCTCATCCTACTCCGACTTGCCCCTCACCATTGGACCTGATGGACGTACTCGTCCCGCACATGACAGTTCCGTTGGACCTCACATGACCTTCACCATTGTGCGTTGCTACTCCCATGTATTTGTTGCGTGGGAAAATTGGAGCTGACTTTGTCATTACATCAATACTCAGGTTGACTTCCGAAACCCTTCGCGATACGACGAGGTTACTGCTACAGACGACTTCTGGCTCCGTGTCGACCCAGCAATTCTAGCTCCGCGGACATTTGACCCTCGATATCAATGCTCCAATGGTAATAAATTTGACTCGACCGGTGAAGGGAGTGATGGTGATGCAGCATCTCTTCTCAGTGACACAAGCTACTATCTAGGATGCCCTGGTTGGATCGATGATGGAGCGTCGAGCATAACGACATCGACACAAATCGGGAGTACACATGGTCAGCCAACAGTATACGCAGGTGACTCTCGCCGATGTGGACCAAAACGGCTGCGTATTGTGGCTATGAAAGCGTTGACCCCTTCAAAAGAGTACTACGGTGATGACGCAGCTACGCGTGAATATGCAATGGAAACTAACGAAGGCATCATGCGCTTGGCACGCTGGCGATTCGTGAGATACTCCTCACGGAAGCATGAACAACTATCTGGGAATACCACTGATGCCGTTGTTGATAAGGAACAAGATGTCAATGACGCTATGGTGAATTGCTCGGTTGTGTTTCTCATTCTAAGCGATCTCGCTCTCGTGTACGATGAGGTTTTCAAGCGTGGTGTGGGTGTCCACATGTCGGATGCACATGCATCATCTTCAGAAGTATTAAAGCTTCATGAAAATGGCAACAAAAAGAAACATAGACATCACAGCCATGGCGGAAAAGTAATCACGAATTCTGTGCGCTTATCAGCGTGTGCACGGTGGCAAGTACGCATCCTACAGCGCACTGGAGGAGTCAACTACTTGCAAGAACTGGAATCTGCCATGGCGGCAGTCATAGGAGACTTTCGAAAAGAGGATGGTGCCCGTGTGGAGTGGCTGAGGGAAAAGCAAGAGAAAATGATGTCGAATGATCGCCGATTACAAGCAAAAGCCAGGTTAGTACCGGATGCTCGACGCCAATACGATCTTGTTGTTGCTCAAAGCAACTGCAAACTGGAACAAATTGAACGACAAAAGGGTGACAATTCAACCGGGTACTTTCAGAGACGACTTCAAGAGCTGAAGACAATGGAGCATAGCTATCAGCCATATGAAATCATGCATCTGAAACAGCAGCAACTTCACCGGGTAGTTGAACTCCCGCATCTATGACAGACATATCACGGCTTCAGTGGAGTAGTAAAAAAATGAAGTTTTCTCGATGGGACTCCGACGGGAGATCGTGAATGGCATGATTGAATCCTGTAAACGTTTGTACGACAGGGTACAACACAACGATAACATCATCGTTATCATAATACTTGGAGTACGATATGTACCCGTTCACGCAAGCATCCACTGCACTTGTTACAAAAGGTATTCTTCTCAATTTTCCCCGTTTTCTCTGTTTGCATTCCCAGGTTTTGTGTTGCCATTCTTCTTGCGCTTCTCGCGCTTTCGACGCTTACGGTTCTCCTTTTGAGCAGCAGACAGCAGTTTACGTTTTGTGCCGGCATGAGCAGTTTCTGTCGTGTTTGTCAAAATCGGAGTTTTTACGCTTCGTGCTTTGTTTTTCTTCTCTTTATCCTCAGTCTCAGGAGCGTCACTGACTCTGTCAGTCCGTTCAAAATACGCCACGAAGAATCCGTTCGTCGAATCCTCGAGACCATTCGCACGAACAAGAGTTTTGGCTTGTTCAGCGGATAAACCTGCGACCTCAAGCCCACGGCGCGGCCATGAAGTAAGGGCGGGTTTCAGCACAAACGGCCGTGTGGCTCGAATGTTTTCTTCGGATTTAAGAGCAGCAGCCACGACCTCCTCGTCCTCCTTCTGGAAAATGGAGCATGTCGAGTACACGACACGCTCAACCTGTGGGAAGGAAAATGCCTTACGCAGCGCCTCCAGTTGGAAATCAGCAAGAGACTGTAGACGTTTGGCTGTGTCTTCTTCATATTCCGCACCATGATCAGGTTCCAGCACGGTATCTCGCGAACTCGCAATGTCCAGCAAATGATCCAATCGATTCGTCATGCCCGAACCAGAGCAAGATGGATCCAGCAAAATGCTACGCACGTTGCGATACATTTCACCGTCCACTGGTACCTCCAGGAAGCTCTGCAGTTCAGCTTGCACACGAGTAGCAGCACCTGCCAACTGCATGCGTCGTTTCAGCAGCTCCAGTCGCTTGGGCGATCGGTCGAAAGCAAACACTCGTCGCTTCGGAGTTACGCTGTCGTCTCTGTTGCCGTCCTGTTGCTGCAGCAACATCGCCAGATGACTGGTCTTGTTACCCGGTGCAGCACAGGCGTCAATCACATCACCCTGCTTGTCCTTGGCGTCAGTGTGCTCTCCATGCAGCACAAAAGCCGGGAAGCAGCTGGCCTTGTCCTGCAGCACGAGCTTTCCACTCTTGACCATCTCGTGCTCGTGCAGCTCCGTGCCCGATGGCAGCACGAGTAAATCCCGCACGTCTCGATCCTGCTTGGCATCGTACTCGCGCGTGAAGCTCTCAGCCTCCTTAGGCGATGTTAATAGAGTATTAACACGCACATAGCGAGGTAGAGCGAGGTGCTGCTGGCGGTTCTCGGGCGGTAAAAGCGCCTCATTAGACGCCACCTTGCGTTTGATCTTGAGCCTCGCCAGCGCCGCGCGGAATCCTGTTTGATGCTGCACGAGCGCCTTCTTCACGTAGCCGCCGCCCTGGATCTTCTGCCGTCCGAAGAGCAGGTCGTAGAGCGCCACAAACACAAGTGCGGGCGGCTCCTTGGCGTTCTTGGGCGTCTTGAGCGCCTTGTGGCACTCAGGCACGGCCGCCAGCAGCTCTCGCAGCAGAGGTTTGTAGCGCAGCGTCTCACAGACCAGCGCGAATGAGCTGCGCTTGTGCACGGTGGACTCTGCGTACGCGAGGCTCTTGAGGCCGCCTTGCCGCAGCTCCAGCTTGTGTAGCAACGTCGCTGCCTCCTTGTACAGCTCGCTCATGGTCGTCAATGACTGGCCCCGGTCGAAAAATCAAGTTAGGCTATCGTAAAATTGAAGTTTGACTGTAGCCATCCCGTATCTGCGACGTGTGAAAAAGGCAACAATTATGCTGCGGCGTTCAGATGGTACCAGTGACGATGTTGCTGCCAAGAGCATTGCGTGGTCTTAAACGAGCTGTTGATCATGATGTGACGAGCCTACATGCGAATTACTGGAACGAGCGGCGCGCCGGGAACGCTAGAAATGCCAAGACGAGGTGTATTCCTGCCCATGGTCGGCGCAGTTTTGCCGCAGTTTCAAGTGGTCAGTCGCTTGCGAACACGTGCGAATGCCTCGAGTCAAATAGCGCCGAAATAGTCCGTCTCATCCCTTCCACTTTCTAATCTTCGTTCTGTCCGTCAAGATGCTGTCGAGTCGTAACAAACGCAATCGAATTCGATGGCTCAGCGAATCGCACGGGGTAGATCCGGATGGAGTGGTCGAGGGGGATGACCTCGTGACGCCAGCTGTCTCTGCTCCACCGACGAGTCCTTCTCCACAGCAGATCGAGGCGCTTGAAGAAGCTGTGGAGCAGTTGACGATGCAAGCAGACGCACTCGCTGCATGCCAACGCCGGCGACGCGTGAGAAGAGTGTCCAAGAACTGTCGTACATTGAGCAAGTTTGGCCCTGCAAATGCCCATTTCCGACGGGTCCAGAGCTTGAAGCCTGAGCCCAATCAAACGCAACATCGACACGACATGTTGGCGAGACAGGAGATTCAGCGGATGCGCCAGCAGGTCATGGCTCTGGAGAGACGGCAGGCACTGCTATCGGAATTGCACCTTGCGCGTCGAGCCAATGCTTTTCAACTCGTTGCCGACAAAGTGCACGCCTACTACCAGAGTTTCTCGCACGGCTACGATTCAACTAGGAACAACGCTTTGGAAATGGAAACGCTACTGCGCAGCGTAATGCTGCCGGACGTGCAGTCTCCAGCATTCCGTGACCTGGATGCATTCTTGATGCAGTGGCAAAACTACTCGCGTTATCATGCAGAGGTCATGCTGCACTGCGAACAGATTCAACCACTGGAGAGCGACGATCGAGACGTATACACTGTCCAGTGCATTGGCCGCTCGACACTTCGTATCTCACGCGACACAATCAAACACTTCTTCCAACCATTGCTCGCTGACGAGGAGATGGTACAGCGCCTTGTTGGCAAGACGTATGATTTCCCCTTCGTGTCGCGATTCCACTTCAACTCGAATGGTCAAGTATTTAAGCTGGAACCTCGCGCCGAACTGGCATCGGGTCTCTTTGACCTCGTTGTGGATCCGTTCTCGACTGTACGCATGCTTGGTGCCTCCAAACTCACTGATGATGGTTGTCTACATGCATATTCAAATCAAGATACAACGTAAAAGACACAAGGGTCAGAAGGTGGATATTCGATCGTGAAGTACTCGAGAAAGAAGTTAATGAAATGCATGAGTGATACCAGCGCTTTCATTTTGGTTATTATTGTTTTCTAGTTCTCGGAGTATAATTGCTAGTGCTACAGGCTTAGCAACCTTCCACTACGAGGTGTGGAAGACTAGTAAATAACGTGACAGCGCTGACCTTCAGAATCAGTCAGCTTTTGAACAGCTTCCGGTAGGACACCGCCGTTGCCGTTGAGCACATCGAAATTATTCGACTGCAATTCTCTAGAGTGGAGTGGTTAGATGAAGAGTGTAGCATGAGTCTAGGTTAAATCGAATGGTACTCACAGGAACTTGAGCTTGGTCAATTCCGCTAGTGACGCTGGAACAGCGCCTACAAAATGATTCTGGTCGAGACGCAAACTGCGCAGTGAAGTCAGACGCGACAATGTCCCCGGCACGTAGCCTGTGAGGAAGTTCGAGCTTAGGTCTCTATGCAACACCAAGTTGGTGAGCTTTCGATTATGACTGCAGTGTGAAACTTGGGACAACTCACAACTCTTGCAGACCATTGAGATCTTTGCGTGGAAATTCTGGAGGTAGAACCCCAACAAGATTGTTATTAGCGAGACGGCTACACAACAAAGAGCATTGACGAGCTTTGAGTTTATTCTTGAGGTACACATCAGTAATGCCAGCCTCGATTTTACTCACATGGACCGGATGCGGCCATTGCGGTCACACACGATACCGTACCACTGGAAAGCAGTGCAAAACAACGATGTAAGAACAACACACACACATTGACGCATAATCTCTTTGGTCGCGAACGTTGTCAAGGCACGGATCACTGCGCTCATTCTGTACGTCCCATTGACCTATCCAACGCTGGCCGTTGGTAGCCCAGTAGAGCAACTTGAGTGCGCCTCGCTCGTTTCGAGTGATCGCTGCCGTCGAATTCAACCACGACAACAGGAGCAAAAAGAAGACCTGTGGTGTCTGCATTACTATCAACCTCAACAATGCTACAATTAGATACAAATACTCATTAGGGGTTACAACCTCTGCGGAAGTAACCTACTCAGCTTCTTTCATTGTTGACAACCCAGCAGCTAGAATCTCTCCGTGGATGAGTGATCTGTGGTGCAGCATCGCAACGTAGTCCTTGTCACGTCACCGCCGGTGAGTTCGTGTGACTGCCGACGTTGCATAGGTTTAGTAGACTTTGAGTTGCTGGAGCCTCCATTTTCCTCCTCAGACAAAAAATCCTCGTGGAATGACGTCTACGACGCACTTGTCAATGAGAGACAGGAACACTATTCACTACTAAGAAGTTCGGATGAGGAAAAGCCCGTCGAAAAAAGAAGACTTCCTGGATTAGTGGGTTTATCGCTTTTGTCTACAGACTGTACTTGACGACGAGTATGGGCTGCATAGCTCGCTTTGTAGAGCGAATTCATCGCCTCATACACAGATGACCACTGACCGAGTCTCTTGGCA
>VOQZ01000592.1:0-36600 GCA_008079305.1 Phytophthora palmivora
TGTAGGGTCTATTGCGTTTGTCATTATCAATTACCCCCAAAGATTCAAACTACAATGCCATGGAAGACGACAACATCATATTGATCATTAGCTGCACCACAAAGTGTTAGCTACCTGGTACGATTGATGCCCGTCAAATTACCTCAAGTTCCTCTTGCATACCCTCGCTTCCTCGATCCCTGGATTCAACTTACACACAGCGTAGCCGAACAGTGTTAGGCTTATGACCATGATAAACATGCCAGCGAACATGCCGAATGCAACTACATGGGTTCTGCCTTTAGCAAACTTGTACGCCGTGGGAATGAGCTCTTTCACACAAATGCAAACCATGATGCCGCACACAATGCCAAATAAAATGCCTTCTGAAACCGGGTCCAAGCCGTCGCCGATAGCCAACCACGCGATAACTCCACCTAGCGGCTCGGCACCTGCAGAAATGGCGCACCACATGATGCCACGCCCCGCGAGAACCCGTTGCAAAATAGATGGGGGCAGCTACAGCGATGCCTTCGGGGATGTTGTGGAGGCCAATGCCGACAGCAAGTGAGAAGCCGACAGATGAATTCTGGATGGCACCGACGTAGGTAGCGATACCCTCGGGTAAGTTGTGAATACCAATCGCCAGCGCACTAAGCACACCCATTCGTTGCAGCGCAAGCCTCGCTTGCGAATCCATCTTAATGTAATGCGTCGACAGGGGAGTTTGAGCCTCCAGTTCGAGGGCCGGAGAACCATCGTTGCTTTTGCTGTGCTCAAACTGGTCCATCGACTCGCGGACATCTTCCAGGTTCTCGACCTCGGTTAACTCATGTGCAGGAGAAATCTTGTGCACAATCACGTCGATGGCGTAGATAAGTCCAATACCGATGGCAAAGAATGCAGTGGCACCAAGCCAACCGTGGCCGGTGGCCGTCTCCTCCGACATGTCATCGGTTTTCCAGCCTTCCGTCAGCAGGTGGACAGACTCACCAAAAATTTCCACCAGCGAGATGAACATCATTACACCCGCAGAAATACTGAGGGCAATCGCCAAGCTAACAGGTTTGGTGAGGTGCACCAGGTGCTTATTGAAGACGATCATGCCACCGAGAATTGTGGCGAAACCGGCAGCAATGTTCAGCGCGAAGGCAACACCAACGGCATGACCGGTCTGTACCATGGCCAACGAAGATTTTTTACACGGGACGTTGCGTAGAAGCGAACTGTCGAGTGGCAGGCAGCGCGCAAAATTGAGAATGACAGACCTAGAGAGTTTGTCGAAAATGCCTTTCAGTCGTAAGTGAGAAACGTTTTTAGTCTTCTGTAAGACTTCCTCGAGCTATATGCATTGACGTTCGTGACAGTTGGGCACTCCCCCACCGTGAAGCTTCACGGTTTTGGTGGAATCGTTCGAGGATTGTCAGACAGCAGTGATTCTTGGTTGTAGCTCTTCCGAACTTACCTCTCGCTATTGGCCCGTGGCACGAGAATACTGTTATTTAGTGATCCATGTTGTTGGGACGTCAAGGAAGGGGTCAGTTATATGCGCGCGTTGTGGGGCTGGCAGGGGTTAGCGTGCAAACGAATATTTATCGTCGTGCATCCCAAACACGTATCTATTAAAACTATTAAAACGATTAAAATGATACTAGTATTTGCACTTTCTCCAAAACGCTTCGTGATCCCATTCGTTCGAGCAAACACTCAGTTGTAGCTAGCTGCTCGGTCGCTTATGCACCAGCATATCCAAACAGTGTGAGACTAGTAACCATCACAAACATACCGAAGAAAATGCCTATCGCGACAAGATGAGGTTTGTCGCCCGCGAAGCGGAAGGCAGTCGGCAGTAGTTCCTTTACGCAGATACACACCATGATACCGCAAACAAGACCATACAGGATGCCTTCAGAAAGGTGGCCCATCCCATCTCCGATTGCAAGCCATGCAATAACACCACCGAGCGGCTCCGCAACGGCTGAGATGACGCACCACATAATTCCACGCCAGCGACTTCCCGTGGCGAAGTAGATTGGGGCGGCCACAGCAATTCCCTCTGGAATGTTGTGCAGACCGATACCGAAGGCAAGCGAGAACCCTACTGACGAGTTCTGTATTGATCCGGCATAAGTAGCGATACCCTCCGGGACGTTGTGAATGCCAATCGCCAGTGCACTGAGCAGACCCATTCGTTGCAAGTTCTTCTTGGCCGTGTCGTCCATTTTAAAGTACACATCAGTGTTTGCACTCGGAGTTGTTTGGCTTTCAAGCTCCACCACCGGAGTACCAATGCTCTGGTTCTCCTTGGAGTCATGAAATGCCATAGAATCTTGAAAGTTTTCCAAGTTTTCGATCTCCGTTTGGTCGTGCTCTGGTGATATCATTTTCACGAATACATCGATCAAGTAGATCAACGCGATGCCGATGGCACTACAACATGCAGCCACTAACCAGCCATGACCGTTTGCGGTGTCCTCAGACATATCGTCCGTCTTGATACCTTGAGCCAGCGAGTATACGGACTCGCCGAAAATCTCAGCGAGCGAGATAAACAGCATGACACCAGTAGAGATGCTGAGGGCGATCGCGAGACTCAGCGGGTTGGTCAGATACACGAGGCGTTTGTTGAAAATGACCATACCACCCAAAATGGTGGCAGCCCCAGCGGCGATGTTGAGCGCGAAGGCAACGGCGACAGCGTGACCCGTTTGAACCATTGTAGCGAGGAGGTGATATCTTCCGCAGGGGGTAACCAAATTGATAATGAAGAACTAGCAGGGCGCTGCTTGACGTCGATTCTAGGAGCACAACCACGTGCATGCGTGCGTAGCAGTCGAACAGAGCCAAAGACATGCTCTGCTGTAAAACAGCTAAAGACGCAAGTAGCTAGAATAGCGAATGCTGTCAGCAGATAATGGCATCGACCGACCCATTCTGCGCACTGATGCTGAATCTCAAAGTGGCTCGTGATAAAAACTATGCAAACTATGACAGAATTCCACAATAACGGCGAGAATAGTGGCAAGTGAGCAACAAAGACTCGGTGCTATCCGTCGACATTTCTACCACTTCCTAACGCCAACCATCTCATTGGAGCGAAGCACCATGCCTCGGGCGTACCAGCGGACTCGACCGAATTTCCGGTGAGGGCATCGGTCATCAAGCAAATTCTTTGTTGCAAGATGTCAAGCACCGAAGCTGGCATGCAGCCAGTGGCTCTGGACGGGCACTGAACCTTGTACAAGTGCCACTGGCACCTGGCACTGCCAGACCTGAGGATTTCACCGGGCCCAAGTGCTCGCGTCCAATTACCAACAGCATTTAACAGAGCCGTGAGTTTTAAATGAAACTCTGAGGATGGCAGGTTTGGTATGCTCCTTCGGAAACGCACCGCAATGGGCGACACGTCTGCATCGCTCTATGGCCATCGTGTTTGTGCAACGCTGGCTTGTCGACGCCGTCGGACAAGTTACTATTTCTTGCTGCAGAAAAACATACGAGCTACTGCCGAGTTGTATCGGGATATATGAATGATGTCCCAGAATGGGTACATCTTCCTGAAGTGCACACCTCGTAAGTCACTTGTATAGCAAGCCAAATTCTCTACACTGCTCGCCAAGTGTATACGGACGCCTACCTTAGTGGCTGTGGCTCGCTCAATATCGCTACAGTAGATAGAAGTCGTGATTTGGATATGCTAGTTGTACAAAGACCAATCGACCACTTTAGCTAAGCTTGAACCCGATTGCCAGGCCGACCGGTTACTGAAGTGTTTGAATAGGAATTCTTCGTAGGTCAAGAAATTCTTCAGTCAAGAAGCCCTGAAGCTCCTCCAGGTAGAACTTAGGTTTCTCCTTCGCGTAGCACTTCACTTGTTTCATTACTTGTGTTGGTCACCGATGATGAAACTAGCATCCTGAACACTAATGCCGTAGACGTGTACCGGTATTAGAAATACAACACTTCAACGGTAGTCACTTGCGTAGGTCATCGTACTCAAAATGCCAAATGCGCGTTTTAACGAACAATTTAGGAACAGCAGCATGCTAAATAGTTACACTTAATTAAAGTTAACAATTCCCACTAGATTCGGTATCGTGAAGCGACACATTGGAATTGCAGATGGTCTGCGTGAATACCGTGGGAAGTCGAGCTCTACTCATCGGTGGCGTGGCAGCATGGCTAACATCCATGTCCACAGGTAAGGAGTGGCTGACGAAGGACTACGTGTTCGTGGTGGCAGTCGTAGTCGTAGTATTCCTTGGTGGTATTCGAACAGCCAAGTACGAGCATCTGATGCAACACGAAAAGCTTCAACGAGGTAGAACTTAGGAAGTCGACTACTACAGTAGTGCATAAGGGTTGTAGCCTCACCGCCAATGTGTGTTTCTATGACCAGCTCACGATCTCGAGAAGATTGAGTTCATTCACGGCAATCCCGTACAACTGGAGCTCAACACAGTCACTTGTATCCTGTTCTTCGTACGTCTACCACACCATTATTGAAACATTCGAACATCGCTTTCAGACCAGCTAATTTGCGATGGCGGCTACACAGGGAACGTGGTGCAAGAAATCTCGCGAGGCTCTGGAGGTGTTGTCATATCTGAACGAAGCGCATTCGCATGAAGGTGCAATTCAACAGATTTGTATCGGTCGTGACTGTTTCCTGCTTCTTAATTTGATTTCTCGCAGCTGTACAATTTGTTGGACTGACGCAGGAATCCCGTGAAGAGTTGGCGATGTACGAAGTCAAAGGGCGTGATGCTACCAACTTCCGCGAGCTGAAAGAATTTGCCTTTAGCATTGGGATTGAAACCGGTTTCATGGCGAAAGAGTGCGTATGAATGTGTTGTCTTATCTGTGCCTTATTCCTTGTGCACACTGACGGTCTGACTTGTTCAGGTATCTTGTGCGGTGCGACCTCTTCTCGGTCCCTCAATTGTTTATTGTTGGCAAAAACAAAAATATTCTTTGGTATGGCGACCCATGCACCAATGACGTAGGGGTAAGAAGGATTAGTGTGCTCATCGTTCTTGGAGCTCATAAGCTTTGTGTGTATTCTAGGTACAAATTCGCTCCGCTTTGGATCGCGCTGATCTAATCGTCGAAGAAAGCACACACAAGACCCTGCATGAAGCTGTTGGTCACCACGAAAAGCTGAGTAAAGCTGCTTGAGTTAGAGAGGCATACTTCGTGAAAACACCAAAATCGGATGAAGTCTGTTACCTACTCCCGCTATTTCTACTCACATCACAGCTAGAGGTTGCGCCTCAAGCTCGGCAGCCATTTGCAAACACGCTCATTTGTATAACACCTTGGACCTCCAGTCCGCAGACTCTGCAGAGCTCATCAAATAAAAGACACACTTGAGGTCGCAGCTATCCGATTGGTCAACTCAAAATGACCACAGCTATCCGATTGGCCAGCTCAAACAGGTCAAGTTTACCAATACTTGACGCAATCGACCTTCATTCTTGTAACTCCTGACTGCTACTCGTGCGTCAGCACTTTCGGATCTACCAGGACAATGTCGCTGCTTCACGGCCGCAGCATCTTCCTGCGAGGCGTGCGACGCCTTGAGACCGTCCACCGGGAGCCCATCGCGTCCTTGTGGCTGGGTCGCCGTCCTGCATCGATCGTCCTTCCCGCGTTGGGCAATGGGGTGCTGAGGTTCTCGACAGCGGCACTGGATGATGACAAGAAGAAGAAACAACAAGTGCAGCAGATGAAGCCCAAAGCGTTGAACGCGTTGAGTGGCATGGGACTAGACCGTCCTCCTGACACAGCCAAGGAGATTCTGAGCTTCCTCATGGGCCATCTCTGGCCAAGCGAAGACACGAAGGAAGCCAAGGAGATCAAACAGAAGGTGCTTGTCTCCGCGGGCCTCGTGATGGCAGCCAAGGCGTTGACCATCCAGGTGCCGTTCATCTTTAAGGATCTAGTTAATAGTGTGGGTGAAGCTTCCACTGTGCTGGCGGGCTCGCCCGAGATCTCGGTTCCGCTGGCAATGGTACTTGGCTACGGACTCGCGAGGTTCAGCGCTAGTGCGTCATCCGAACTGGCCAATGCTGTGTTCGCAACGGTGGCGCAGAAGACCATCCGTAAAGTGGCAGTGCGTGTGTTCAACCACTTGCACGCCATGGACCTGAAATTCCACTTAGACCGACAGACAGGTGCGCTGTCGCGCATCATTGACCGTGGTTCGCGCTCGATTGACTTTGTCCTACGTGCAATGGCGTTCCGAGTGGTTCCAACGGTGTTGGAGATTGGATTGGTAAGCACCATCATGGCGACGAGCTTTGGACTACCATACGCTGGTGTGACGTTGGGCACGCTTACGGCGTACACAGCGTTCACGGTGCTGGTTACGCAGTGGCGTGATGAAATTCGGCGTGATATGAACCGTTTAGAGAACGAAGCTGGTGCAAAGGTTATTGATTCGTTGATGAATTACGAAACGGTCAAGTACTTTAACAACGAAGGGCATGAGACTGCCCGCTACGATGAATCGCTTAAAGGTTACCAGCAAGCGGCACTCAAGACGCAGACATCTTTGGCAATGCTGAACGCTGGACAGAACGGTATCTTCAGTGTTGGTCTTACTGCCATTATGTACATGGCATGCGAAGGAATCGCTGCTGGCACGCTCACTGTTGGTGATCTGGTGCTTGTAAATGGTTTACTGTTCCAGCTATCCATTCCATTAAACTTCATTGGAAGTATATATCGTGAAGTCCGACAGTCGGTCACCGATATGGAGTCAATGTTCAAGCTAGGTGCTGTTACACCTGTTATCACGAACCCGGATGAAACCCTGAGTCTGAAAGGCAGGGAGCCAAAGTCTATCGAGTTCCGCGATGTGGACTTCGGATATCGCTCGGAGCTTCCGATTTTGCGCAAGACATCTTTCAAGGTAGAGGCTGGAAAACGTGTTGCTATCGTTGGAACGAGTGGATCGGGCAAGTCTACGGTTCTCCGTCTGCTTTACCGCTTCTACGACCCACAGAGCGGTTCGATTCTCATCGATGGAAAGGATATCCGTCAGCTGAGTCTTGACGAGCTACGCCAGGCAATCGCTATCGTCCCGCAGGACACTGTACTGTTCAACGACACAATTTTCTACAATATCAACTACGGCCGTCTTGATGCGACACCGGAGGAAGTGATTAATGCCGCCCGAGTTTCCCAGATCCACCGCTCTATCGAGACGTTCCCGGATGGATACAACACCCGCGTAGGTGAGCGTGGATTGAAGCTCTCTGGCGGCGAGAAACAGCGTGTGTCGATCGCACGCGCCATGCTCAAGGATTCACCGATCTTGCTGTTTGACGAGGCAACCAGTGCCCTTGACTCGGAAACCGAGTCTGAGATCGTGCGCGAATTCGCTGCTATCGGAGAAAACCGCACGTCACTGATCATTGCTCACCGTCTGTCAACAATCCAGGACGCTGACGAGATCATCGTATTCAACAAGGGCTACGTGGTCCAGCAAGGCTCACACGAGGAGCTACTGCGTGACGTCGAGGGCAAGTACGCCGAAATGTGGGCTCGCCAGAACCACCATGTGCTCGGACTGCTGGGTAGTGGCGACGATGACGAGAACACCAAGGAAAGTGGATAGAAGCTCGTAGACATCTCTCTGTGCGTTGGCGTTCTGAATCGGCGAACGCAGACGTGAACATTTCAACTAGAAGTACGCTACAACATGAATAGCAACAACTCCTGATCTCAATCGTTATTCACCAAAGCAACATTAGAATCTAATGATTAGATTACCCCCAACACCTGAAATCTAGGACAAAACTAGGACCAAAAATTAGAGTTTACGTTCCCAACTATTGTCCATAAAATAAAGTCCTAAACCAGCATCGATGGTTGCCAGTTTACAACCCAGTTGCCAGTTACAGGTGCACCAACAATAGCACGCAGGACAGTAGTCGCGATGGACGCGCTGCTGCTGGTGAGTGCGCAGCGCCAGAGCGCAAGCTCCAGTTCCTACAGTTCCAGCGACGACGAGCCGCTCAGTCTCAGTGTGAAGCGCCGTGCCTCGATGCCGCCTCCCCCTCCTCCCGACTCCCCGCCGCCAGACATGACGCCTCCACCTCCACCTGGACCACCTCCACCCGTCGATACAATTCACAAGGCGCGTCCTCGACGTACGAAGACTGACACTCCAACCACGAAAGGTACCAAGAAGACGGCACCTAGAGCGCCGACGTCGCGACAACCGTCTCCAGTGAAGATTGAACCGTCCACTGCTGAGAATATAGCGGAAGAAGAGGACCTGGACGCGTACTCCGATGCTTCGGACGTGTTCGAAGAGGACGTGGAAGCCATTTTGTTTGCAGAGGAGGAGGAAGATCGACGCAGAGGATACACAGACTGTTTGACAGAAACGCACTTGGACACTGCTGAATACCCGTACCCAGCGTACTTGGCCAAACTGGCGGCATTGTTTACGGAGGAAAACGCCTTCGGAAAGAACCCCGAGGACTTTATTTATTGCAACAATTTGCTGGTACGTTGCAACGAGTTCAAGATGGAGTTCTTGGTGCTAATAGGGTTGTTACTGCAGGTTAATCCAAGCCAACTCAAGCTATTGGACACTCGGACTGCTGCGCTTGAACAGGCGAAGTTAGAACAAGTCCGTAAAGCAGCAGCGTTGAAGGCGAAAGAGGAGAAGAAGAGGAGACGCCAAGAAAGGTGAGTGCTGTCGACTTGAAATTTATAGCATCCATGCAATAACCATAGAATGCTCGTTTGATGCCTTTACAGACTCATGGAAGCACTGGAACCGCCTGCAAAGAAGATCAAAATATCGGAGGCAACTCTGAAAGCGCTGGAGTCTAAACAAACAATATCACTCAGCAGCTCGAGATCGTTGAGTAATCCCTCCCGAAAGCGAAGTAGAAAGAAACCCGCTGCGCCAGCGGCATCTACAAAGCCAGCCACTCCAGCTTCATCGAACCCTCCTAGTGATGCCTCTACCAGTAATACAAAGAAGGCAAGACCGAAATCTTCAGCACGACCTGCCAAAGTCAACGGAAAGGCGAATGAAAAAACCGCGACTGCTGCAGCTACCAAGAAGAAAACGACATCGAGCAGCCGTGTCAAGAAACCCACAACTGCTGCAGCCCCCACAGTCACCAAAGTTGTGACTAAGAGTGTGAAAGTTCCAAAGGCAGCCAAAAGTAATCAATCCAAGCAAAAGCCGGTCGTTGTTGCTAGCAGTTCCAAGGAGAGCAAGATACAACTAGAAATCGAGAAGATTCGTGCGGAGGCAGATGAAGATCGTGGCAACGAGAGCTCGTCGTCGTCGTCCTCTTCTTCCTCGTCATCGTCTTCGTCATCTTCGTCGTCCTCGTCGTCGTCTTCGGTGTCATCTCGATCGTCATCCAGTAGTTCATCTGACGATATGGTTGCTGACTAGGAGTCCACCTTGATACGTCCAAACCGAACGAACAAAACGTTTTCGCTAACTTTTAATGCTACCATCGCTCGGTTCTCACAGTTGATTCTGCTCCTTCACATTACGTCCACTTGCCTGCTTCTCCGCCCAGATATTTGCCGACTTGATGCCCAATCCAAATAGTTGATCGAGCACTTCAACTTGTGGTGGGAAGAGTGCGAAACGTGCCAACTGCATGATGGGAAATGGGAACTCGGGATCGATTGACGGACTGATCTCATAGTCATCACGACGAAGCATATGCGCGTGAAAGGCACACACCTTGGTGTATCCCGGGACTTCCGGCACCAAAGTGAGGAGGCCTCCATCCACATGGTACTCTCCTCGAAACACCGACGTACCTCGCTTGGCCAAATACCATGGAATATAGCACGATGCAATGAGTGCATCACACAGATCATCGGTCGAGTGGAAAGCGTCAGTAAGCACCATTGCTCGAGCAGGCCACATCTTCTCCGTAGCGATCGTAAGTCGCTGAGCCAGCGTCTCAACCGGCAAATCCCCAAATTTCGTGTGGAAAATGGCACGCAGTCGCTCCTCAAGCTTCCAGATTGTGCCTTCATTATGACAGAGTCTAGCCATAGCTTTGGTTTCCTCGTGGATGTCGCTCATACTGGAGTTGGCTGCCAAACTCAAGGCTGCGATGGCACCTCCTGAAGCTCCTGCAAACTTGGAATCGGCCTGGATAAACCCAGCATCTTGTAGGCCTTGTGCCACCCCCAAGTGATACGGGATGAGAAATCCACAGCCACTGAAGCTAAAGTTGTGCGCAGTGGGAGACACTGTCGAGAAACCGCGGGTGAAGCAGGGAAGGAGACGCATTCCTAACGCAGGGGAAGTGCGAGTGAGACGTTGTGATGATGGCAAGATGGCGCATAAATAGTCAGTCGTGCACTGCAGTCGATGAAGGTCAAGTTCGCGGTGCTGGGCGACGCCTTTGTGGACGTGGTGGCGGGGACGCTAGCGCCTGACCAGCTGCCACAGTGGGGTGGCGATGTAGAGTGCTCTCGACCTATTCAGCTGCAACCAGGGGGCTCGGCGCTCAATACGGCCACGCACTTGGCCAACCTCAATAGTCGCAACCCCGAGCATGAACTGCAGGTGACGCTGCATACGGCTGTGGGTGCGTCATTAGCGCGTTTCGGATGCCGGAGATGCAACTAAATCACTTGAATTGGTGTAGGTAACGACTCGTTTGCGAACGTGTTGAAGGCTCACTTAAGGGAGAGGAACATCTTGCTGAGCTCTCCAACACTGGAGAGTATCCCCACCGGCGTCTGCATTGTTCTCAGCGGAGCGGTTCGTAGTGTTCACCAAGAGGAAAATGATTAGGGGTTGATATTGTACTGCTTGAATGCAGAACGACCGTAGCTTCATCACACACTACGGAGCAGCTCGCAAGTTCAGTGTCGAGGTGAGGCGAAAGCTAATGAGAATATGTATGTTCGACTGATAAACCATTGGTGTAGCATATTGACGAGAAATTGGTGCTTTCGGCGGACCACCTGCACATTGGAGGTATTCAATGCACTTTACTTCTTCATGACAACCAAAACTCAGCGAGTTATTTTATGCGCAGGATTTTACAGCTGTGCCAGTCTCCGAGCGAAGTTGAAACCTTTGCTGAAGAAGGCGAAGGAGAGTGGAATCACTACGTCACTTGACACGAACTACGACTCGTCGGAGAAATGGGACGACCTCGATCAACTCTTTCCACTCATCGATGTGTTTTTGCCTAATGAAGTCGAGGCCATGAAAATCGCTCACACAGACTCAGTGGACGTTGCGATGACGTACTTTGCTGAGCGGATTAATGGAGTTACGGTTATCAAGATTGGTGCTGGTGGTGCCATGGCTCACTGCTCGAAGACACACCAGCAATGGAAACAAGGAAGTTTTCCCACCTCTGTTGTCGATGTTACAGGAGCTGGTGACTCGTTCAACTCTGGCTTCCTCTCCGCGTGGAAGACCAATGGAGGAAACGTTGGCGATGCCCTGCAATGGGGCTGTGGAACTGCTTCGCGAACGGTAGCCGCGCTAGGAGCATGCTCGTTTCCACTTTCACACGACGACGTACAGAGTGTAGTTACCGCTAACTAGGACCTGGAAGCAGACAACCCAGCTCGTGCTAATAACTACCAGTACTAATTCAAGTCAATTGAGAGTCCTCGCTGCAAGCGAGTCGATGGTGATATACGAGGCTTGAGTTTCATGTCATCCAAACACGTAGTTGGCTCTAGATGCCATTTGTAGTCCTCCGTGCTACACCTTGCATATACTGGTTTTGTGAGAAGACATCACAGTTCGCGGTATCTGGTTTAGGGAGCCGTCATCCGCTACTAGCCACTACGGTGAGATGATGTTCACGTGCTGAACGGCGAGGAAGAAGAGCTCATAGACTGGAAGCTTTCTGGACTTGGTCGAGTCGGCAAAACAAAATGAAGTTTTGCTATGACATGAGTTGTTGTAGTCTACCAACAAATCCCCATCAGAGTCATCATTGCCATGGTGGAGAAGAACTCCAGCAGTTTTTAACGGTGCTCGAAGAAAATCATTATGGCCACTGGCCACTTCTTGTCGAGGTTGTCAGACAATGACACACCGAGATCGGTGATCGATGCGTAAAGCCCAACACGAAGCAAGGATGATGAAACCCCAGGCAGCATTGAGGGCATTGTAAATGCGGCCATTGCAATGAACTAGCGAATTCGCTATGTGACAGCCTGTGTCTAAGAAGTAATGCCCAAAAACGCTTAATTCATCATAGCTGAGTAGAATGACTTTCACGACGCTGTAAAAGGTCATAGCACATATGAAGACTTACACTATATTGTTTTCTCTTGCAGCCTTATCCTCAACTATTGTACACAGCATTTCATCTCCGAAGGAGACATGTAATGATATGTGAAATTGAGCACATCGTCTTACTAATGTGAAAGAAGAGCGAGCATTCAATCTAATCAAGTCTGGACGCAGGTCGTTCGTGCTTTTCGTGACTTCCATAACGAGAGTGTTAGCTTGGACTCGCCAATCGATCAGCTTCGTCGCAGACATGATTAACTACCTGGCCACCGTGTTGTTCTTATGATGTCCGAACCCCACGAGTGATTTTTCGGGTCGCACTGTTTTCAGAACTGTGAAACGAAGCGTAAATTTCTCTGAGGCTATTTGCTGCACTTCCTGTTTAGTCTCATGCAATTGGAATTTCTTGGCGTTTTGCGTTCTCAGAAGCGTTGGACTGCAAACGCTATAAATGTATGCGTACAGTGCTGCAACCGCACTGCATTTGTCTTCGATAGATCACCATCGATTTCATCTTGAAAACAGTTCCGGTTCCAAGATCAAGCAGTAGCTGTCCAGCGTGACGTTCGATGCCAAACATCACTTTCGAATTTGCTGGTGCCGACACGTCCTGAAGAAACCTCCACACGATCTACTCCAGTCGAAATGCGATTTGTAACACTTATCGCTGCTGTTGTCATGGCGGCCAATTTTGATGATGCGACGAGTTCAAGCTGCAGGACAAGTTCTCAACTGAAGGTTATGAGCTTTAACCTTCGCACCTCGATCGCCAACGATCCCTGTCCAAGTGGCTGCTGGGAACAACGCAAGTGGCGAGTCAAGCAACTCGTAGACAAGTACGAGCCAGATCTCATCGGTACCCAGGAGGGAGCCCCTGACCAAATTCAGTTTTTTCTGGATCAGCTTTCGTTTGCCAGTACTGGCGAATGTGCGGGTGATTGCCAATGGAACGAACGCGACAGCATCTTTTACAAAACCAATCGCTGGGACTTACTGCAAACTGCCACCTACGCTTTGGTACGTTGGTGGTATTGTGTTTGACCGAAGTTCAGTATAACTAACGCTTCCTTGTACTATTGTCAACAGAGCGATACACCAGATATCCTCCCTTCCAACACATGGGGTCTGCAGTATTTGCGTGCTGCAGTCATCGCACGCTTCCGTGACAAGACCACGAACACTGTCGTGTGCATGCTGAACACGCACTTCGACATAAATCTTGGTCAACCCCAGTCGGCAGTTTTGGTTGCAAAACTGTTGGACCAACACTGCCAGTCGGAGGACACTGTCGTTATGACAGGAGATCTCAACGCTGTGCCTCAGAGCTCTGCCGTTCAGTACCTAACTGATCAAGGCCCCATTGAAGGGGCCTACACACCAATCCCGATGTACGACACGCTGACTGCTGCAGGTGCGGGTGGGCCCACATGGATTGGTTCCTCCTTTGGGAATCAACCTGCAGGCAGCAAATTTGACTATATTTTCTCACGCCGTGATGATCACACATGCCTGCGCAACAGCACAATATTGGTTGACTTGTTTGACGGATACTCCAGCTCAGACCACGCGGTGTTGCTGTCCAAATTCTGCCTAGGAACGAAGTGTACAGGCTGCATCACGGCGTAACGTAGCACAGTAGCAGCTCTTCACTTTCGCAATCAATGTTTACAGATTCAGTGTAATGTTGCATTGCCAATAGAATTGCGGTCGTTGTGGCATTGACGGAGCTGTCACGCTCTCTACGTTGTTTTTAATCTTCAACATTTCCACAACGTAGTGATTTGCATTGTGCCATTGATCATTCACGCTTGTCGAGCAATACCGACTATCCTCGGCATCACATTGAAAAAATGTTTAGGAATCTGCTGCGATATGTTCTCATACTAATTAGCCAAGTTCTTCTTCTGTGCTGCAAGTATGGCCACAATATGGATATTTCCAGTGTACGTCGTACACCCTCCAAAACATAACGCAATACTTGATTATATCAAATCGCGCACGAGCTACACCATCCATGACTCACACCGTACCTTGCTCTTCACAGAGTAGGTTTCGAGATGTCGACAGACTGTACAATTGAACAATACGGATATGTGTGAGAGAAATCAGACAACCTACCGACTTCCTCTGTTCATTACTGACGCCTGCTTATAACTGACATGCCCGCTAGCCCAATCAAATCACAGAATCGCATTCCTTTATTTATTACTGACAGCATTTTCGCTTTGCGTGCTTGCCATCAGAATTAAATTGGCGCCATGCCTCGCAAGCGTCAAGCATTCTCGGCAGGCGAGAAGCTGAAAATGCTATCTGCCTGGGTGGAATGTGGTGATATTAATGCTGTTATTGCCACATTCTTCCCAGGGCTGGATCCCATTGCCCACGAGCAGCGACGCAAGCTTCTCTACCAGTGGCGCAAACGACTTGGCCACATCGAGGCCGCATGCAAATCCGTCAAATGTCGCCGCAAGAAGATGGCCCGACGTCGCGGTACTGGGACCACCCTCTCCTTGGAGGCTGAGAAAGAGCTAGTGGTGTGGATTAATGATTTGCGAGGGGAGGGCGTTCCAATTTCTACTGTGATGCTGCATTTGCAGGCGTTAGATGTTGCTGCTGCCTATGGTGTACCTAATTTCCGCGCTTCATGGTCATGGATGAAGGCATTCAAAGCGCGGCACAAACTCTCAATGCGTTCAAGGACTCGCCAAGGTCAGCAGTCACCAGACGACCTCGCCAGCATTGCATCCACTTTCAGCAAGGCGGTGGCAAACATTGCATTTGTTACGTCTTTTTTATACATTCTTTACAGATCAACATCGCTGTCAGCAATGAACAGAGGAAGTCGGTATTGATTGTCGGTCTGGCAACAGGTTTACACTATGGAGATATTCGTTTCCACACATTCTCCCAAATTTCGAACCATCGGTGGCATCTCTTTATTCCTGAGCCGTCTACACTTGATTGAGCACTGTAAGAGGGAACGCGGACCGGTTGATCAAGTCCGGGAACTTTACGAGTAAATCACACTACGTACCTTGGAACTATGAGTCCAATTATGCAGTATACTGGCCTTCTTAAATCCCTAAAGCCTATGATTTCTCTGGGAGTCCTAATTACGATGGAGTAGAACGCAAGAAAAGACAGCCGCATATCGAAACGAATCTTCCTGCTCGCAGACAAATCTGCTGCTCATTAAACTGCGATAGGCTAGCGCATGTAAGATCGATAATACACCTTAATTAATGGTAAAACGAGATTTGTCAGCAGATCCCAATGATGACTACGAACGAGAAAACGTACCATAGTCATCGATGCTCCTTAGACCATCCCACAGCCAATTCGATTCATTTCCCAATTTCCTACCATCAACACGGATCTCCACAATTTCAATGATCTTCGTCAAGTCACTGCTTGTCGGTGTTGCTGCCGTCGCCAGTCTCACTGATCACATCACTTCAGCGTTTCCCATCCAGTCTCAGCAAGAGTATGCAGCTTCCACGCAACTTAAGGTCATGAGCTTCAACGTGCGTACGTCCCTCGCTAACGACAAGTGTCCGAGTGGGTGCTGGGAACTACGAAAATGGCGCGCCAAGAAGCTCGTGGAGAAGTATCAACCCGATCTCATCGGCACGCAGGAGGGTGCTCCTGACCAGATCGAGTTCTTCATTTCGAATATGTCGTACGCAAGTCTGGGAGAGTGTGCTGGTGAATGTAAGTGGAACGAACGCAACAGTATTTTTTACAAGCCGGAGCGCTGGGAGGTGCTGGAGAATTATACATTTGCACTGGTAAGTAGAGTGAGAATTTGGTTAGGTCAGGTTTATCAAATTGGGCTACTTACTCGGTTATGCGTTGTTTTGTGGTCTATAGAGCGACACGACCGAGGTGCTTGGATCAAACACCTGGAACCTTGAGTACTTGCGCGCAGCTGTGATCGCTCGTCTACGTGATCGTGCTTCCAACCACATCGTGTGCATCCTCAACACACATTACGACATCACTCGTGGACAGAACCAATCGTCCATGCTGGTAGCTCAGCGCATGAGCGAGTATTGTCAAGATGGCGATGCAGTATTCATGACGGGTGATCTAAACGCGATACCGACTACGGCTGCTGTTAAATATCTGGCCAACGAGATGCCGTTGAACGGATCGTACACGCCGATTCCGATGTATGACTCACTGACGATTGCAGGTGCTGGTAACGCGACCTGGATTGGAAATGGGTTTGGAAACCAAACGTGGGAGCCGTACAAGTTCGACTACATTTTCACTCGTGATCACCCAGAGACTTGTCTGCAGAACGCGTCGGTGCTAGTTGACCTATTTGATGGATACTCTAGCTCTGACCACGCGGTTCCGCTGTCCGAGTTTTGCCTCGGACCCATGTGCGCGAACTGCATTAGACGTGAAGACGGTAAGCAGGATGTACACATCCAGCTTGGATTGTCAGTGTCCGTGTAGCTTTGAGTGTTTCGGATAACTGTAGCAGTTCGATCTGTGAGGCAGTTGACTTGAATGAATTTCTTGTAATTTGCCATCACTACATTAAAGTGGTTCCAAGTGAGTCAACGGAAGCTCTCAAACTAAACATTCCCAATAATCGTTTGTGTCCGATCCTGGTAACATCACACCTGTATGTCATCTTGCCTTTCAATACCAAATCGGTGAAGTACTAAAACAACAAACAAGAAAACAGAACTTTAATTCTCGAGTTCAGAATCACTCAAATCCGCCACCATCTCTCACTGGGGAACGACGCCAAGCTCTATAATACTACGTAGTAATGAAGTTCAAGCAAACCACAACCCTGTGGTAGTTACTATGAAGAAGAATCGCTGTTACATTTGTCACTACAATGTTCAAGTTGCAGGCATCAAAGCCTCCAAACATACACCATGCGTGGAGAAACGTGGAAGGCACCTGTGCAGCAACCGAAAGAGGAATTTTTTTGCTATATACCATAGATAAATAATGTTGGTAGACTTGTTTTGGTTCATAATAATAAATATTATTTAGGTCAGTTCACACTTAGGTCAAGTGACCTTTCGAGGTCACCGTAAACTGTAACAACGATACATGAGGGGTACCCCAGATAGGGTACCACCTCTAGAAGTAGATACCTGTGAGTATTCGTTTTATGAATACTCCAGCACAAGTGGTGTGGACCACATCACTGCCGCGTAGGTCGGGCGGCTGAGGGCCAACCAATAGCTTCTGACCTACCTTTTATATAGATATATAAGAAAACTTTAGATAATTAGTAATTTATATTACAGGCCTAATTATCTAATTACCCATAAATAAACCAGTCTAAAACTTACGCTAAACTGGCTATTAAGTCCCATCAGACCAGGGACTAGTGAACTGCCGTTCACTTAGACTTTGTATACTCTTCCTCAAGCAAGGTGCTCGTGTGACCCCGTCACACTTGGTAACACTAGTAGTCAATCCACGCCTACGCGGGTATATTGAATACCTGAATCCTCTGTGGCTCCTACAAGATAAGCCAAGATGGATAGAGGGGAGTTCCCTCATTTGACCGACGCTCAGTTTGAGTCGGTCCGGAAGATGGTGGGCATCTTTGGAGGAGATGCCCTCCGAAGCTTGGCGGCTGCTACGCCGACCGAGCAGGTCGAACGCATCGAGGCGTTCGACACGTACGAGAGAGGGTTTATCGCCCACGTACAGGGGTTGCAGACCCCGTGGCTGAGATGAAGCCAGCCCAACCTAAGCCGCTGAGGCTTAAGGTTAACCCCTATGAGGGGAAGGAGGGAGAGAACCTCCACTTCTGGGTCAGAGAGGTAGAGCTCGCGATGGATGCGGCTCTCATCTCGACCGAGTGACTTCGGGTCGCTTTCGCCCTGTCCAACCTAGGAGGTCGGGCGAAGACCTGGGCGTACACGCGCGAAGCGACAACGCCGGGTTGTTTCACAACCTGGGCTCAGCTGTGCCAACAGCTTAGAGCCGCCTTCCTTCCGGCGAACTATGAGTATCGCCAGCGCACGCGCTTCCTTGCCTGTAAACAAGGGAAGCGTGAGCTGCACGAATACATCCAAGAGTTGCGAGTGCTCGCTGCATCTCTGGTGGGGAATCCCCTACCTGATCACATCAAAGTGACGTGTACATGGATGGCTGGAGGTGGACCCATCACGCACGCAGTTGTTCCGCGTAAACGCGAACACAATGGAGTAAGCGATGTAGATCGCCCTCCAAGAGGAGTACAGCCACCGACAGGCTCGTACTCCTACGTCGGTGTGGCAAGGCCACAATGCGTCATCAGACGCAGTGCAAGGAGCTCCAGCAGCTGGAGCTAGCACCGGGCCGGTACCCATGGAACTGGGTACGGCCGTACAGAGCTCCATCCGTTGCTACGGATGTGGGAAGCTCGGGCACATGCAACGTGCCTGCCCTGCGGGAGGGCAAAGGAAGTTCCCTTCCAAACCTAGGAGCACGAGGGACCAGTGGCAAATGCCACGACCCAAGAGCCAGGGGAACTGGGGTCACCAGTAGGGTGGGGCGCCCTACTGGGGAAGGTCTAAGTCCCCATGGTAGGGACGCGGACGGCGCACGCCAAGGAGGCTTAGCCCCTGAGAGCCTGGGCGCTCTCGAGACGAGGAAGAGCAGCGGCGGACTGCCCGTGGTACACGCGAATGTACGGGGATATGGAGATCCCTTCAGAATCCTGATTGATTCTGGGGCGTCGACGAACTTTACTCGACGCCAGACGGTCGCACGGAATAGCGACAAGTGTGCCGACGCTTTGCGCGAAAGCGAAGGCAGGGGTCAGGTCTCGGTGAGACTGGCCGATGGTACGGTGGTTAACGTACCTGGGGTCCGGATGGACCTGGCTGTAAAGTTTGAGGACTTTAACAGCACGGAGCTATTCCTTGTCCTAGACATGGACAAGTACGACTTGATCCTGGGCATGCCGTGGCTCGAAAAGCACGAGCCCTGGATCGATTGGCGCGGCAAAGCCATTGGAGCTAGCCGGCGGCCCGCAGTCTCCGACAGAGCTTTGGTGAGTAATGTTCTCACCTCTGTCCGGTACTAGTACGCCAGAGATGGTCGCCAAGGCGCTTATGCGCCCGAAGAAGTATTGGGAGTCACTGATTCCAATGAAGGTGTTGCGATGAGCCTCGCAACCGATCACGAGACCAAGGCTCATTGCCAAGCGTGTGGGAATGCTACGATGTCACGTCCCAACGCTGAGAGTCGTCGCGCCGAACGAACTTCGACTGTGGCAGTACCGGACGGCACTGACCAGGCGGGTAACATAGGTCCGCAAGCAGCAGAGGCTGCTGAGGAGAGCGCTGAAGGCGTCTCCTTTGTGGGTAACATAGGTCCGCAAGTGGGTAACATAGGTCCACAGGCGGGTAACGTAGTTCCGCAAGCGGGTAACATAGGTCCGCAAACATCTGAGGTTGTTGAGGAGGACGCTGAGAGCGCCTCCGGTGTGGGTAACATAGTTCCACACAAGGTCGAGGAGACCGAGAAGATTGAGAGCGCAGCGTGCGTCTCTAGCGTGGGTAACAGAGTTCCACGCGGGGTCAAGAAGACCAGTACGAGGGCGGAGGAGTCGTTGAGCACCTTCCGTGTGGACAACAAAGCACCACACTCGGAGTCTGAGACTCCACCGGCACGGCCGGTCGAAGAGCAATGCCATGTCTTCGACAGCGTGTCCGGTCATCAAGTGAAGGCAGGCGCTGTCTATCTGGAGGCACTGCCTGAGGTGTCAGCTCTGCTGAACCTCGAGGAATTGTCCATGAAGGACTTCCTGGCCGAGTTGAAGGCCGGAGAGATTGCGGAGATGGTGCTCCTGAAGCCGGAGACCTCTCCTGAAGATTTGAACTCTTCCTCCGTAATGGACGAGGACGTCCTGGAGGGGTTCACGAAACAGCGTGCAACGCGCTTGGGTTCTGAGATCCTCAAGAACCCGGAGGACCCAGTGTATCCTCTTGTGAAGGAATACTCGGATGTGGTGTCGACGCACCCACCATCCCAACTCCCGTCGGATCGGGGAGTACGGCACGAGATTGACCTCGTGTCTGGCCCAAAGTACTGTGTCACGAGGCAGTGGCCTCTACCTCGCGAACAGTGCGAGATCATAGATGCCTTCTTCGCCGAGAAGGCGAAGTCGGCCATGGTGCGAGAGTCGAAGTCCCCGCACTCGACGCCAACCTTCTGCGTTCGTAAACCGAACGGGAAGTGGCGTCTGGTTCATGCTTATAACAAGCTGAACAATGCGACGGTACCGGCACAGACGCCGATCCCTCGCAAAGACATGTTGTTGAACAACCTGTCGGGCTGTGCGCTGTACAGCGCCCTGGATCTGGTAGATGGCTATTACCAGATCCTGATGCCGGAGAGTAACATTCTTCTCACCGCAATGAGCACCACGAGCGGGATGCTTTGGGAGTGACTAGTGATGCCACAAGGGCTATTGAATGCCCCCGCGACATTCAATCGCTTAGTCACTCAATTGTTTAAACCATTGTGTACGTTCGTTCAGACGTACTTTGACGACATATTCGTCCATACCCGTGCCGAAGGTGGCCTGACGGCTATGGAGGTGCATCTGAAGCACCTCCGTCGAGTGTTTGAGGTCATGAGAGCTAACAAGCTCTATGCCAACATCGACAAGTGCGTCTTTGCAGCTGAGGAGATAAAAGTCCTCGGCTGCTTTGTCAGCAGGGTCGGCGTACGCGCCGATCCAGGGAAGGTCAAGGCCATAGCGGCTTGGCCGACCCCGAGGTCGCAGAAGGACCTCCGGAAGTGGTTGGGCTTAGCCAACTATCTTCACAAGTACAGCGCAGGGTACGCTGAACTAGCTCGACCCTTGTCGGATCTCTTAAAGAAAGATGCCGACTGGGTCTGGGAGCGACAGCACCAGGATGCGTTTGATAGCATCAAGGCGAGCTTACGGCAAGCGCCAGTCCTGGCTTTGCCGGACGAAATTAAGTCATTTAGCGTCGTCTGTGACGCTTCTGACTATGCAATAGGCTATGCGCTGTTGCAGAAGGACGATGAAGGACACGCACGTGTCATCTCCTTCCAGTCCAGGCAGCTAAAGGCTGCCGAACGGAACCATCCCGTTCATGACAAGGAGCTACTTGCAATGAAGTGCGCTCTTGTCAAATTCAGAGTGCATCTCTTGGGCACAAGGCCCTTTGTGATCTACACCGATCACGCGTCCTTGCGGACTGCCACCAACTCGCCGCACCTATCGCAACGGATGGCGAGGTGGCTGTCATCCTTCGCGGAATACAACTTCCGCGTCGAATACAAGCTGGGCAAGCTTAATGTGCTTGCCGATACATTGTCGCGTCAACCCGACTATGGGCTAGCTCATGTCAGTCGGGTCACGACAGATCTATACGATCGGATACGCTCAGGGTATCAAGGGGACGAGAACTACACACCACTGGTGCAGTTCTTGTCCGATGGTAAGGTCGCCACAGTCGACAGGCTTACGCCTCGACAACGGGCATAGCTCCATCATTATGAGCTGGCAGAAGGGTTACTCCACTATAGAGTAGACCCTGGAGATCCTCCGCGGGTTGTCGTTCCAAACGACGAGGATCTGAAGTATGACATACTTCTAGAGGCGCATGAGGCGCCGATGAGTGGTCATCTTGGCCGGGAGAAGACGTATCAAATGGTCTCTCAGACATTTTGGTGGCCCCTCATGTATAAGTGGGTTGCACACTATGTCAAGACATGTGAAACATGTCAGAGGGTGAAGTCTTCGGGCCACGTCTCGGCTCCACTGCAGAGCCTTCCTCTGCCAACAGATTGCTGGAAGTCGATGAGTCTCGAGTTCTTCTTCGGCCTGCCGGCCGATGACAAAGGCAACACCGGCATATTGGCGTTTGTCTGCCGTTTGAGCAAGATGATGCATCTTGCTCCAGTACGTGACAAGGTCACCGGGAAACAAGCTGCACAGCTGTTCCTAGATAGTGTGTTCCGCTATCATGGTCTACCAGAGACCATAGTCTCGGATAGAGACCTGCGTTTCACGGGTGCGTTCTGGGACACCCTGTACCAATTGTTGGGAACTAAGTTGACGATGTCAACTGCGGACCATCCGCAGACGGATGGTCAGACGGAGCGCGTCAACCGCGTGCTCGACGATACTCTTCGGAGCAGCTGTGCTGTGGCACCTCGGTCCTGGTCGGACCAGCTGCCTATGGTTTAGTTTGCACTCAACAATGCGGTACACGCGTCAACGGGGTATACCCCGTTCTACTTGAATGGGTTACGACACCCCCAGGTGCCGCTAACCTTGCGGGGAGGCACCGCGGCCTCCATCATCAGTGGGGGAGAGGCTAGGAAAGCCTTTTCCTTCCAGGCCTTGCAGATCGAGCCAGAGTCTTTACAAAGACAATTGTCGTCGTTTATAGAAGACAGGCTGACGCTAGCCTGCCGGATTAGAGACGCAATGGCGTCGGCCCAGGACAAACAAAAGAAATACTCTGACAAGAAAAGTAGGGGAAACTTAAACGTGTTTAAAGTAGGAAACTTAGTCCTACTTGACAATAAGAACCTACCACTAAAGGTGGTTAGCTCTATAGAGAGCGGCAAGTTGAATCATCGCTTTATCGGACCCTTCGCGGCCCTGGCCAGACAGGGCACGGCGTACACCATTGACCTCCCGAAGTCAATGGCGACGCTACTGACGTTCTACATGGGGAATCTTAAGCGGTTTCACGATCTGCTGGGTCCTCCTTCACAGACGGAGGGAGGCCAAGGTGAGAACTCACCTCCTCGAAACGAGGCTGAGTCCTCTGGACAACCGTATCTGCCGGTGTCGAAGCCTGTGACTGATACACAGGCTGGTACCCACGAGAGTCATACGAAGGCTATGACGGTACAGAGTGGGAAGAACTCGGGTAAGAACTATACCCATAAGCCAAGTGGTACGAGTACCCCTGCGGCTCATAAGAGGGCATCCGACCATGCACCTCATGACTTAGAGCGTCTAAGTCCCGACGGAGTTCCTTCAGGGCGGAAGCCGGAACTCGGCGGTCAACGCGCCTATGGAGCGCATGAGTCTCACGACCAAGAGCGTCCAAATCTCGACGAAAGACCTCAAGGGCCCCCGACTTGCCAGCCTGAGAGGCAGCCTGACCACCAGGTCCAAGCCCAAGGGCTATCTCGATCGCATAAACGCGACCTCGAAGCTGACGGACCTCGTCGCTTAACAGGGACCCCACAGAGTCCCGACCCGAAGTTGAGGGTCCCGAAGGATAGGGCTGAGAAGGAGCCTCGTACTCAAACGCGTGCGAGAGCTCCTCCTGCCCTCCTTGATCGGAACGGAGATCTCTACTACCATGTGGAGCGGGTCGTCCAAGAGCGGCGGCGCTCTGGGAAGCGCCAGCGGCTTGTGAAGTGGCGGGGTTATCCCTCGTCACAGAACTCGTAGGAGCCGGAAGACCGGCTCCGGGTTGACAGCCCGAAGGCTGTTGAGATCTGGGATCAGCAACAGCCGGGGCGTAAGTAGTCCACGGCTTCTTAGCCGCCTTACGGTGTACGGTTCCAGGATTGACGGAACCGTACCCGCGCTCGTCTTGAGCGCTGGACTTAGACTGCTGTCTAAGTCTCTCCATGACGGAGTGGAGTTGCCGCTTAGCATTAAGTGGACCAACGCGATGTGAACATCGCGCTGGTCCAAAACATAGGACAGCAGGCGATCTTCCCGGAGTTCTTTCAACTCCTGAACTGTAACGTTCTTTAGAGAAACCCATCTCCAGAACAGGTCTTCTGCCTGGGTCTGGGTTGTGATGTTGTCGGGCTGTACCCAAGGGTACCCCCACACGGGGAAGAGCCCACCACGGTCTTCGGATTTCTTTCGAAGACTAGTGAATTCCTTGAGAGGAATTCGGTGTGGTGCAAGCAGCACACACCTAGCGGCCTCAATGTCATTGACAAAGAGTGGTTCGTCTTGAACCAAGGCACGCTCATAGGCGCCACGCGAAGTGCGCCCATGGTTAAGACCACGAGGGGCCTTGAGGTGCTCCAGAAACATGGGAGACCCAGACCCCGCATCCGGTGGGTAGTATCCACGAGGATACACCGGCGTGGGAGGCGCAAGAGCGCCTTGCAGTTGAGCAGCTTGATAGCGCTCCTGCTGCTCATCGAGATCGTTGGAGATCTCTTGGGGCACGGTGACAGCCCCCTCCTCTTCTGCCTAATCCGAAGAGGAGTCGAATAGACTATGGTAGCCTTGTAAGAAACCAGACTCGCGAGAAGGAGAGTCAGGGGCTGCGCGCTTCTTAGCAGCAGCAGCACCCTCGTCCGCTCGTTTTCAAGGAGATGCTTTCGCAGCTTAGGCTCGAGCCTTACCTTCGTCTAAGGTAAGGTTCTTGGTAGGTGAGCTCGTCGAAGCTGCCTTAGCCTCGGATGATTAAGAATCATCAACAGGAGCGTCCTGCGAAGGAGCATCCTGTGAAGGAGAAGGATCCTTGGTGGATCTCGTGGTGTCCTCATCGGACCCCGACCCCGTGATCGTTGGGATGTCGAAGTCAGGGGACTCCGCCCCAGGATTGTGGCCCCGATAGGCGAACCGAGGGTTCGGCCTATTGTCGGGCGACAAAGAGCGCGATCGACCGCGTCGCGGACTCCCTCCTTGTTTGGCAGCAGCAGCGGTCGGCTTGCTGGCTGCCTTGGAAGCCGCCTTGCGGGCTTCCTTGCGCGGAGCGGCTTGTCTTTCGACTTGGCCTTAGCAGTCTTTGACGTCGCGGTCTTAGACTTTGAAGGCGCCGAAGTGCCGTGAGAGCTAACCTTCCGTGGCATGCTTAAATGGTTGACGTGGAACCTCGAGTCTCTTGGACAGCACTGAAAGACTTATTGAAACCGCAAAGCCACAACGGGCTCGTCGATGGGTATCGACAAGGACAGGAAAGAGAGCGGCGCTCTCTTCGTAACTCCTCATTGGTTGGGGGGTGTTCCTAACCTAAGTGGGGGAGGATGTAACGGGGTTACATGAATGGGTACTCTAGAAAGGGTATCGCCTTTAGAGTAGATATACTTCTGTGAGTATTCGTTTTAGATACTCACTCGTGGGTGGTGTGGACCACACCACTGCCACGTAGTTCTGGGGTTAAATTATAGTTAATTAGTAATTTGTATTACAGGCCAAATGAACCAAATTAACTATAAATAAATCAGTCTAAAACTTACTTCCTATTGGCTATTAAGTCCCCTCAGACCAGGGACTAGTGAACTGCCGTTCACTTTGAGTTTGTATAGTCTTGAAAGCACGCTTCCTCAAGCAAGGTGCTCATGTGACCCCGTCACAAATGTGTTCAATAGGTAATTATGTAATTTGACTACAGACTTCGTCCCGCTGTCGACCTGGAGAATCTCCGACTGCTTGCACAAGTGAACCGAAATGGAAAGCTTTAGAGAGGGTGATCGTTGCCGCTCTACCGGCAAAAGGAGATCCGACGTATGCGGACACCACTTTATGCCGCCGACTAGCAACTCTGAGTCTAGTGCAGGTGTAATGTGGCTACACGAACACGTATTACATTACATTATGTAATTTGGCCTGTGATACAACATACTAATTAACTTTAACTTGCTCTCTATAAAATCTGGTCCTCCCTGATTGGTTAGTTCTAGTCGCCATTTCAGTGGTTTAAATCACACCAACGCTTAAAAAAGTATCTATGAAGTAGGTACTCTGAAGTATATCTACGTACCCTATCTGGGATCCCTCATGTACCCGCTGTATGAAATCATTGTCAGAGGTTGTAATCCAGCCTCTGACAACGATTTCAATGGAAATCCTTAAGATTGATTGGTCGCATTCGAGCTACAAGAGGGCATTTTCTAATCAGTACACTCGAGAATCTGCTCTTTTCCTCTTTGCTAAAATGAAGCGAAAATAACTTGCTTACCTCCTAAAAGCGATAATTTAATATTCAAAGTTGATCCCAGAAACTAATCGAATGCATAGAGAGAGCTTCTGTTTAATTAAGACCTTCCGCAGCTACAAACAATCACTAGATCAGAGATTATTGTTGATTGCGAGAACTGGTTTTACCGGATCGGAGAAGGTCAACTTCAAGTCAAATCGAGTAAGTTTGGTTTAGCAGCCTGCCACTGTACGTACAGCTCACCCTTTGTTATTACCTACAATTATCTTCCATAACTGGTACCTAAGCAAACCATACAAATTGAACCATGAGCGTTTGTTTAGTAAGGGATACGCCAATAAGAGATCATTACAATCTTCGCCATTCGCAAATCTGAATACAAATACAGCAAGCGAATGATTGAATCTGCTGCTTTTTTCTTTTCCTTCAGTCACATCACATGAAGCCGTGGCCATCTCCTTATCTTGCTCCTGAGCTACGCGCGCGTCGCCGCTGCTATCCACGGTGCGCATTACCATTGTCGTCGCTTTACTCAGCCATTGCATCTAATTTTGCTTCCATCCGCGCCATCGCCGTTGCCAACTTGTCGATGTCAGCAGTGTGTTGACCTAGTGTGTGGAACATCGCTCCCTGCTGTGTTGCTAATTGCTGCTGGGTCTCAGTTGTACGGCACAACAGATCCATCAACATAGTCTCCATCTTCGGGCCTGCCGTTACCTGACCATCACCAGCATTGGCTGCGACAAGATCTTGTGACGCACCAGGCACAGGCTGAGCCACCACTTGGTTTGCAATTCCAATTCCAGATCCCCGGAGAGGCTCCGTTGGGCGCTTCGGAGCCTCGGCTGGTTGATCATCGCCTTCGACGACCTCCACGGCCTCGCCATTATCAAGTGGCGCGGCGACAGCATTCTTCCGATCCTCCAGATTCTTCATCGCTACGTTTGACAGTTTCTCCAGGGTAGCGATATCGCACGTGTTACGCGGCTGTGTGTCGAACACAAACACCGTACCCAGTAGGTGGCCGGAAGGCGTGCAGATAGGCGCGCCAGCATAGAACCGGATCTTGGCAGCACCGGTCACGAGCGGGTTTTTGGCAAATCGCTTGTCCAGAAGCGTGTCCATGACGACCATCGGTTCCTTAGACATGATGGCGTGCGCACAAAACGACACGGATCGCGGCACTTCGTTTTGCGCCAAGCCAACGCTCGCCTTGAACCACTCGCGATCCTCGTCCAGTAAGCTCACAGCCGCGATGGGACTCTTGAGGGCGTTGCTGGCCAGGTCGCAAATAATATCGAACACGTCTTCACTGGGCGTGTCCATGATGTCGAATCCACGCAGGATCTCAAGACGCTCTGATTCACCCGGAACGATTGGGGGCTTTGGCCACGGGTGATCCCAGCTGAAATCCAGCGGGTAGTCGAACTCGGGCTGCTGGAAGTCACGCGTAAAGTGCGACAAGTCGCCTTCGGAGTTGCCTGTGGGCGAGTGGAAGTTCTGCGCCTCCCAATGTTCCTCACGCGGCGGAGGCTGCGGGGATGAGGCTGTACCGGACGTGGGGGCCGGTGTTGGCTGCGGGTTGGCCTGGCCATTGGCGTGCGAGAGGATGCATGACATGCAGACGCGCACAAGCGAACGGCCGATCACTGGCAGTTCTGCCTCCTTCTTCAGTGTGCAGTTACCACACACCACCTCACCACACTGCATTCATCAAAAGCAACACAACAACAGAGTGAGTCCTCTCCGTCAACTATAAACACCAAGAGCGTCGTACCTTGCGGCAGTGGTGCTTTCGCCGGAAGCGCGTGAAGTTCCTCGTGCACACGTGGCATCTGTATCGCTCCGTGTCGAGCACCCAGTCGTCCTGATGACGCAGCTGGTCGATGGTCAATACATCGTTGCCGCCGATGGTGCTGCTGCCCTTGAGTCCCTTGCGCGACATGGTCCAACTGCGATCTGTCTACCTAGAGGGGGGAGATCGAGTCCTTCAGTCTTCGTGTCCGCACACAGAGTAGCGCTAGAAGCTTACGTCGATAGTGAAGGGGGCGCAGGAGGGGGAGCTCGGCCTGTCTTGACTGCGCGCTCTCTTCGCTGCGTGTACACGAGTCGAGTCGGCCTGTTGAGTAAGTGGCGCGGTCTGGGCTTCTTTGCCACGGCTGGTCTGCCTCGCAAAGAGAGTGCATACAAACTCCAAGTGACGCAGAGAACAGCCAGATGGGTCTATTTCGCCCCCTCGTCAGCTGTCGACCCGTCGTAACGGTTAAAATGAGTCTTAATCGGAAAATGGGATTTGCGGGAATTGGCCTTCGTTCAAAAGCAGAAGTGTTATGAAGTCCCTGATTGCATCCGAGCCAGCTTCGAGCGTGCATACGAAATGGAGCTTTACACTGGATGATGTTTGCACACACGCCTCTGGGAAGCTCTACGTCAAGCCCTATAGGTGTCACTAAAGGTTATTTGAAGCAGAACTTCACTAACCATTTCATGTTATGTGTTGCTTTGCTTCTCGTCCGAATCTGGTAGGTAGGGAACCCATATCGACGCACTGCATAAAGCAATCCCAGTCGGTGGAGCAGCAACCAGCAACTCGTTGCTCTTCTGCTCTTTGGCCCATTGCGATCTTAGCCCAAAATGGGTCGTAATATTGAATTATTGGGTCCCATGACCAGTTTTTGCGAAATCGTTGTCAGGCGAGTCCGAACCTCTGCCAGCTGTGTGGCTCAGCGCGGAAGGCGCACAGAGGAAGCAGAAGCGGGCACGCTGCTCTTATGACGGCTGCGATAGGTGGGTTTGCCTTAGCTGCGAAACAACGAGCTTCCAAACGTCTTAGGCAGGGAATACCAAGTGGAGCTAAAATAGGATAGGAGACTAGGGCTCCCTTCTGCTATGTGTCATCTCTCCCCTACAAGCATGGACACTACCGGATCACCAAGAACTTGGGCGAGGCGACGTGGTGAGTAGCGAAAGACGACAGCACGACGCGGTGAATTTCTGGAACATTTTGACTTGAATTGTGTATGCGCTATATAACAAAATCGCAAGTTGTCTCAATTGTGGACGTCCACAGAGAAAAGCCAAAAGGTACACCTGAGCTGAAGTTGCTGCACCACACGAGACGCCCAGCTGGCTCAATTGCCACACGAAATGCTCGATGGAGACCCAGCATTTCGTCTCGAAATTCGTGCACGCGACATGTTCTTGCCACCAAAGTTGCAATGATCAGCACTCGGCACATGATGGAGAGCTGTTGATGACTTGCATGGTGAAACCCACGGCTCGTTTACTCAGACTTTATTCCACCCCACCACCATCTCGGTGCAAGATTCTCTAGAACCGCATCGTTGCTGTAACGCTTTCGCCAGCGAGTCGCAACAACATCGCTGGCTCAATCCGCAATTTCGCCGACTTGAATGGCCTACGGTATACTTACAGTTCGTCCGACAGCGATTGTCGAACCACCTGCATTGCGGTGGACCTTGACCTCGTTGCTGCATTGTCGGAGCTGAAATGGCTTCGTAGAAACTCGGGAATCCATTCACAACGTCACGCTACTGCGATCAACTGGAAGTTACTGATGAAAATGAATTTTATGAAAATTGGGTGAAAAATACTATTGAAATTGGGTCCTAACATGATGTGGTGTACATAACGTTCATCGTCACCTTCTCATACTCACACGTTCCAACACTATGGCGAGTCGCCTCAAGGAGTACCGCTACTATTTGAGCAGCGGTGTGAGTACGGGCATCTCCGTCAAGATCTCGCTGGTGGAGTTAGCACCCGCACTAGGCTGTTCTGTCAGTGGTGATGCGCCACGACGTGCTGTGTCCGAGGGGCCGCTTGCGGGACTGGAACAGCTCGCTGGTACTTCTTCAGAGGTGCGCAACTCGCCTGTGAGCGAGATCTTCCTGACGGCACAGGTGTTTTCGGATGGTCTCCCACTACATCCCATGGTGATCAGGTTCGTGCCACCTCTCTGTTGATGCCTATTGCAATGCTCTCCGAGCTCTAGAAGCTGAGAAACTCTATGTTTTGTGCTGCTGACAGTTCCAAGAGCCCCACCAAGTGCAGCAACTCCACGATCTACTGGAACGAGTGGATCTCCTTCCCCGTACGCTATCGTGACCTCTCACGCAACTCCCTACTGGCCATCACGATCTGGGGCGTGGGTTGGGTACCCATCGGCGGTTCTACCATCTCCTTCTTCTCCAAACAGGGCGTGCTGCGCGACGGCGTGCAGTGTCTTCGCATCTGGGAAGGTCGTGAGGCTGACTCATCCCCTAGTACGACGACACCCTCGGAGATCGATGAAGAGTGGGTGCGACAGGAGTGTTTCCGATTGGACAAACTCCGCGAGAAATACGAGCGGAAGGAAATCACTCGGAACGAGTGGATGGACAGTGTCACGGACCGACGCATTGCTCGTATACGACGAGGTAGTGAACCACCGACGAGGGGAGACGCACTCGGACCGTTTTGCTCGTATCGTGAAGACGCGTTGCTGTGGCTCGAGATGCCGTACTTCGGAGACGTCGTCGTGTATGAGGAGGAGCCTTACTCGCAACGCAATCTGACGTCGTCGTACACTGCAGACATGGGTCCACGACGGATGAACTACGACAGCAGCACTGCGTCGTCCTCAGGCCAGTCGTACGACGCGCACACACTGAGTGGATCTTATGATCTAGCCACGACCACAACCTCTGGATCCAGAGAGCTGCCGAGTCTCGTGACAGTATGGGACCCCGATCTCAACGAAGATAACCCGGCTGAGCGCAAGTACCGTCGTCTTGCACGCGATATCCTGCGAGGTTCAATCGACCCCAATCTCAAGCCCAGTCGTGACGAGAAGGCTCGTATTGAGCTCTTGCTGGCAACGCCGACGGACAACTTGAAGAACGAAGATAAAGATTTGCTATGGAAGTTCCGCTACACATTGACAGACAACAAAAAGGCGGTGGTGAAATTTCTCCTTTCGGTCGATTGGAAAGACGAACTAGAAGTGAAGCAAGCAACAGATTTGCTATCCCAGTGGTGCGAAATTGATATAGCCGACGCCCTAAAGCTGTTGGGTCGTGAAAAAGAGTTTAAGCACGAAATTGTGCGGCACTTCGCAGTGTCCACACTGGCAACGGCCAAGAACGAGGATTTACTCGACTTTTTGCTCCAGTTGGTGCAAGCACTCCGGTATGAGAAGCCTGGGGCACCCATCACATCTTCTCGTGGAGCAATGAGTGGGGATGAAAATGGCAGTACTGACGGATCGACAAGTGAACTTGGTCCATTGGCTCGATTCCTGATTGCTCGCTCGAGCACAAATTTTCAGATGGCTAACTATTTCTACTGGTATCTAAAGGTGGAGGCTGGCGAACAAACGAACGATTCTGAGATTTTTCACACTGTGCTAAACCAAATGCTGACTGAAATGAAACGGGATGAGGAAAAGAAGCCTATTTACGACATGCTGATGGCTCAGCGTGATTTCATGAGTCACATATTGACTATTCACAACAAGGCTCGTGAAGAAAAAGGAAGAAAAGATCAAAAGGAGGAGAAGCTGCGGCAATTCCTCAAGCAGTTCCCGTGGTCTAAGGGAACTGTGATCTCTCTACCTTTGGACCCGACAGTTCATTTGAGCGGAGTTGTTGCCAATTCAGCGAAGATGTTTAAAAGTGCAATGTACCCGGCCGTAATTCAGTTCCAGACGGTGATTCCCCCTACCGATCAGCACCACCACACGATCACTGCTGAAGGCGAGAATCACCATCCACCAAATCTGAGTCAGTCGATGTTTGGTGGAAGTGACTCCAATATAATGCGTGAATCGTTGCCAACCCGTATGATTAGTTACTTGCACAGGGAAAAAGAAGGACCGATGTACAAGTTCATGGTGAAGAACGGTGATGATCTTCGTCAAGATCAATTGATTATGCAAATGTTCATTCTGATGGACCGGTTGCTGAAAAAAGTGAACCTGGATTTGAAGTTAACTCCGTACCGTATACTGGCAACAGGAGCCAACGATGGTTTGATGGAATTTGTTCAAGATTCGTACCCTGTTTCATATGTGGTTTCCCACTTTGAGTCACCCCAAATTGTGGGGTTCTTGCGTAAGCACAACCCGGACCCCAGCGCGGAGTTTGGAATCGCCCCCGAAGCTCTTAGCACTTACGTGAAATCTGTGGCCGGTTATTGCGTACTAACGTATTTGCTTGGAATTGGCGATCGTCACTTGGACAACCTGATGATGAAGGCGCAAGGTCACTTATTTCACATCGATTTTGGCTTTGTTTTCGGTGCAGATCCGAAACCGTACCCGCCTCCGTTCAAATTGACGAAGGAAATGGTGGAAGGTATGGGTGGTCCTACAAGCGAGCATTACCAGAAGTTCACAACGTATTGCTGCCAAGCATACAATTGGTTGCGTAAAAGTGCGGATCTGATATTGAACTTACTCAGTCTGATGGCAGACTCTGGTATTGAAGAACTGTCAGCGAACCCTGCTACAACTTTGCTGAAGGTGGAGGAGAAGTTCCGTTTGGATTTGACTGACGAGCAAGCAGAACAATTTTTCCTGGGTCTCATCAATGACAGTGTGTCTGCGTTGTTCCCACTGCTTGTGGACTGGATCCACAAGGTTGCAACGAAGCTGAAATAAGTATCTTCTCGTTCACTCCATGAGTTTTCACATCTACAGTAATTTTCTCTGCGTTTAGCATCTCCTGAAGACAATTGATAATAAAGACTGCCTCATATGGCTGCTTTCTCACTGCCGAATGCCAGTTGTGAACTCAGGAGAATATTGTTGGCTAACCGGAAATCTTGAAGCACCACTAACTTTTCAGTCCGATGTTCGGATTGCACAAATTCTCCTGTAGCCTCAGCAATTGCAATTGCAGCTTCCTGATTCTGCAGGTGTTCCTGGAAATGTAAATTGAGCATCTGGTTCATGCGAAGGTGCTTTTTCGGTTTGGAACAAGGAGATTCGGATGCTCGAGTTGGGGAATACGGTGGAAGCACAACGCGGTGTACTTCAGTAGGACTTTGTGCTGCAATTGTGTGTGCTCTAGGTGACGATATTGTCGGGAGAGTGACGTGTGGAGATTTAAGAGAGAGCTGCGTCGGATCTGGAGGGAAATCTCGTCCTAGCTGCTTTGAGACTTCGATGACGGCACACACGTACGTGAGTTCTCGTTCGTATGACGCATCATGTAGCTTTTTGGTTGCTTCGTGAACATTTCCGATGCTTTCAGCTAGAGCACAGAAGGCGACTTCATCGGTCACTAGGGGCAGTCGGCCTCGAATTCGCGCAATATTTCCGTACAAAGCCTGACGTGACTCAAAAAGCTCAGATGCTAAAGCGAGAAGTTTCTCCCAAAACTCGATCCATGGCATTGTTGATGAAACATAGCCAAGCTTTACCGACAGAAAGTAAACATTGTGAGTGATGATATGCTCGTTACGGTAGATAGAACGCAATCATGACTTACCTGACGATATGATTCCATGGACTGTTTTCGACGTGCGTCGAGGCGGTCCTTCTCGGGTGATAGAAGTCCACTTCGCATTTGTACTGCGGCTAGGAACCGTGCATTTGGACGAGAGGATGGTGAAGTTTGTCGGCCACGATATTGTGGATTTGTCAGTAGTTCGGTCATTTCCTCCATTACCACCTGCTTCCTTGCAAGAAAAGTCTGATGCCGGCGCTCGACCACTTCAAGGGTGTTTTCTTCATCCCTATTAACTTGGTTATCAGTAGTGGTAAACACTTTTTGCTGAAGGTTGTCTTCCTCGGTACTTTCAGTTTCTTCGGTGGAATCGAAAATTTTAACAAGAGTAGGTGGATTTCGAGCTGCTGCGATGCTTGATCTCCGCTTGGACAAGCTGGGCATCTTTGTTAGTGAGACACCCGAAGTGCTGCTATCGGGGTTGGCGTTAATATTTCTCCGACTTTGGCGGAAAACACGCTGAAGACGTCGTACAGCTTTTCCATACAGCTCTGTGCGCACTTCTTCAATTATCTGGACAATTGGTTTCTGGAGTAGCCTTGCAAAGTGCTCATCATACAGGCTACCCAGCTCAGCAACTGAAACAGAGGGAGGCACATGACGATTTGCGGTGCGTGCACGTTTGTATTCTGTCACGCATTTGTTGTCTTCACCTAAAGACTGAAAGCAGAGACCGATGTTATAGTGAATGGTGGCCAGAACTTGAGATTGCTTTGCGAAATTCAAGGCGATCGCATAGTATTCTAGTGCGAGCGCGTAGTCTTCATGGTGAAAACACTTTTCTGCCAGGGAACACCACAGATCAAAGTACTCTTCATCTCGCAATGTGGTTTCTTGCTGCATGTTTTTTAGCTTCAACAAAGAAGCAAGACTTTGAGCTGCCGCAACATAATCGCCGCTCGCCTGTTGGCACTGCATCAGCATCAAGTGATAATCAGCCGCATCATATACTGAAGAATGAACTAGCGAAGGGAGAATAGGAACACCTATCGATATTGACTGGTTCGAAAGGCTTTCGTGAAGAGCAATGATTTTTTCGATACAATCGATTGCATCAACATACAGCTTCAGGCGATGAAGTACTTGAAACTGGAGGAACAGTACGTTTGGTCGGTCCTTATCGCAGAAACTCGCGAACTGCGAGAACAGCTCATGAAAAATATCACGAGTTTTCTCCAAGTTACCGTCACCTTTATGCCAGAAAAGTCCAATTGCGTAGCGAAGAAGTAATGTTGGATCTGCTAAACTCTCCAAAAATGCAAACGCACTTGTAAATGCACGAAGGCTTTTGTTCAAGTGAAATCGTGCAACTGGCAGATACTTTCGATGGCGCATGAAGATATCCAAATGTGCTGAACCAAGCCAGAACCAATACTCACGCATTCCTGTTAAATTCTTGTGCAATAGCGCGGCATGCTCCAGCAGCAAAATTGCCTGTATACTTGTTCCTGAGCACCGAGCATATCGAAGACCCAGTTTGAGCAAATTTTCTTCATTTTCCGGATTCGCCATGACTAGTTCTTCTAGTTGTAGACACCCGATCTTCTCGATAATGTTTTTGCCAGTAATCCATTTACCCCATTTCTTGCGATAGCTTGTTACACCCTGCACTACTTTGGAATGTTGGGATGAATGTCTCTTTGTGGGACCCTCATCTTTGCTTTTCAAACGCAGCTTCGTACCAAGCTCTTTTCACTGGGTGTTTTTGGCGACGGGCATCACTAGCGTCCCAGTAGCGAGACCTGGTAACGCATTCCTGTGGTCGATTGCACTAGTTCGACGCACCCTACGAAGGAGATCATTATCCTTTACATCTGTTGTATGTCGTCGTTCCGATTTTGATTGTATATGTTGTGCATCGTGCACTTTTGCGATGGTGCTTCTCCGTCTTGAACTAACTCCTTTTGAAGTCGTATTTGCTTGCCAGTACTGATTGTTGGTCTAGCCACCTTGCTTGGACTCATTGACTTTTTGCGCGATAATGTGATCGAGATCTTACATTCCGTTACTGGCTCAACAATGGGCTGCTTATGCTGTGTTGGAGGTGATCCTACCCCTTTCTTGCTGATAGAAAGCACCTCTGATGTAGGCAACAGTTGCTTCATGTTCATCTCAGTTTTCTGCGGTTGCTCCGCAATTTGTTGCTGGATACTGTCTGCATGAAGATCCTTTGCATTTTCCTGTGTTCGTGATCGTCGAGGTTTTCTTGAGAAACTATTTCCTCCTCATCAAAAGGAGTTTTTGGGAGTTCTTTTGATGGTAAAATCATCATGGCGATGGGGTGATACTCTGGATTAAGTCACGCGCCGTAGGAAGGATATCACCGTTTTGATTAGCCTTCATGTCTTCGTAACTGACCAATGGAGAACTAATAGACTTGCCTTCACTGTCAGAAGCAAACTTTTTAGTATCTGCAGATTCTCCATCATTGGCAGAGAAGATTTCTTGATATCTGGTCTCTTCTTCCATCGGGTCGAGCTGATCTGTATTTTCCGGATCGACAGTGTGTTCACTACAATAGCTTTCTGACAATCCATTGTCAACACCCATGATATGACTATCTGCGATTTCTTCGGGGTTTTCTGCGTTATAAGTGTTATCGACAGTGATATAAAGAGATATCTCTTTAGAAGCTGTCAGCGTGTCATTTCCGTGTCGATCGTCTTGATCTTCTTCACTAATTCGTAAAGAACTTGCTTGCATCTCATTGTCGGGTATGATATTTTTTACGAGCTCTTGAACATCATTTGTTTCCTTCTGCAGTTTTGTATTTGCACTTTCCTCTAGTATTGGACTTTGCTGCTGAGTTGACATGGGTATTGCGGTTGTATATAGTGCCTCATCTATCTCGACTGCTTTAGACGGTTCATCTCGTTCATCAGGTGGTATCACTAGTGAATCTGGCTCTTCCCAACAATCTTTCGAGTTGTTGGCGGTGAAACCAAATCGTGTT
>VOQZ01000593.1:0-56961 GCA_008079305.1 Phytophthora palmivora
GGTGCTTTTCGCGATGGAAATCGAAGTTGCTAGAATTATTCTGCACTGTGACAGCAACATCGAACTCCACAAGACTTGTGTATCGAGTTGCTCTTCTGCAAGCTCGCCACATTGCGGCAGCTCGCTCAGAGACACGAAGCCGCATGGAAACAGCAATGTCATCACATCTAGTCGTAAATCACAAGCGCTTCGCCTCAACGTTTGTTCGTAATTGAGGTCTTTCCGTCCTCGATGCACTCGTCCTGCGTTAGAAACAGGAAGGTATCTCGCATTTGCTCTAGAGCGCCAATAAAACTGGTGCTCATCACGTCAACTATAAACCTCAGCAATCTCTGGGCCACTTGCAACGACGTTGTTGAGTGATCTGCAACCTTTTGCGAAGATGTAGCAACTGCCTCATCAATATCGGCAAAACAGTTATCTCCCACCAACAAATCTTGAGCTTCCTGAACACGAGTTTCCCCGTCGGCATCGAACCAATACCCACTTCTCCGGCATGCACTCAGTGCTTGAAACCAGAAATGGTCGGTACGATCCGTCATCATCTGCTTCCTTGGCAAGTATTCGTTGACAATGCGATTGTATAGGTGGTTAGCATTGTCGTTCCCCGTTTCTTTACGTAAGAACGTGAAGAACTCACGAACACTTTCTGGCGCGTCAGACAGCAGCAACTTGTTAACCCGGTTAGACTCCACTTCGTCATCACCTTCGACGAGCGTGCAACGGGCAAGTTGGTGCTCATCAAATGCATTTAAAATGCTCAGAAGGCACGATGTCAAACGGTGGGAAGGCAAGGAGGAACTGACCAGCTGAGACTGAAGCAATTGCCCTGCAGCTTCAGCAACATCGAAATGATTTTTCGAGATAGCAAGACCTGCGATCGAGATGAAGAAGCTCGCGGGGAATGCAAGTCCCTCACCATCGCTTTTCTGTGTCATTTCACGGGGTTCCACCTGGAATTCTGCTGCAATCTGTAGCACATCCAACGCAGCTTTTACACAGATCATGTCGCCTGTTTTCACTAGCATGTGAACTGCCCGTGTCTTCGCTTTGATTGAGCCAATATTCAAAAGTGCTAGTGCTGCTTCTCCATGTCGACACGTTTGGAAAGAAACTCGCCATACTTCCACAATGTATCGTGAAGGAGTGGATCATTTGGTCCTAATCTCGATCGAATGAGTGCAAGGGCTTCCTTGTAAGCATCCCCACTCACTAAACAAGTCACTGCGGAGTGAACTTTTCCGATGCTAAGGAAATGAAAAGCTGTAAGAAAACGTATTGATAAAGCAACAGCATACGTCAGACATAAGTTAATACTGTAAGCAGCAATGGAAAACACAAACCTGCAGTCTTTTTGTCGCCCCTAGAGTCGAGTTGGTGTGCGTACAAGTTCGTCATCTCTCGCCACACATCCATGCCCGCCATTGGAGCGTACGAAAGCCAGGTTGGTGACAACGCTCCTTCTTTTGCCACGATCCGGAGGGCCTCGGAGACATTGCCCTGCAGTAGTAAAGTGTTGGCAAGACTCTCCCATTCCCGTTCACCTCGAAAACGCTTCGATTCAGATGCGAAGAAACCCTGAAGAGATATGCGATCGGTATGAGCGAGAAGGCTGTCTATAGATGAGTCGTGATCCTTATCATCCACATTGTCGGATAGTGAATATGGTAGTTTCCTTCTTGCTACTCTGCTGCAAGCCAAAGCAACTTCGGCTGGAGTAAGTTTCTTCTCGGGATGGAAAACCGCCATAATCTTCTTCGGTATGGTGTTCACTGAGGTCTGGCCATCGCCTTTATTTATTAAATGTTGTGCAACCAATGTGTCTTCAACTTCTTGTTGGAGCTCCACTGATGCAATATCTGCAGGTGGTAATGATGCAATAACTTCAATTTCCTGCGGTTGTTTCACCTTGCCATGTTTCTTCAGTTTGGAAGATGCCATGTTCGGTTGCCTTCTGTAGTCCCAAAGACGCAGCGTTTGGTCTTCACCTCCCGTAACAAGCACGTACGGTGACACCCAGTCCAGCGATAAGACACGTCCAATATGATGATTGAAGTACGCTTCCCTCTGAAGTGACGTATAGTTCCAAACCTGAACAGATCCATCAGCAGAAGTTGTCGCCAAAACATTTTGGTCCACGTCAGAACACCACCTCAGACTTGTGATCTTGTTTGAGTGAGCGCCAAGAAGAAGACTTTCCTGAGTAGCTTCATACGAGCTAGGCAGATTTGCAACGTTTGAGCAAATTTTCCCACAATTGTAAACAAAGATTTTCCCATCTTGACCACCAGATGCCAGCAAACGAGAAATGGTACTTTTACTCCATGCTAGACAGGTCACCATTTCTAAATGTTCGTGAAAATGTTGCACCGCTCTGTTGCTCTCTGTGCATTCGCCCCACTTCATTACTTCCACAACACCATTAGCGCGACCGACAGCGATTAGCTCGCATTGTTCCTCCCATTCAAATGCGGCACAGTCAGGCATGATTTCACGAGATTTCTGGTCAATTGCTTCAGAATTTGATTCCAGTACAAGGCCGCCAGCGTCACAGCTCCACAACAGTACCTTCACATCATTTCCATCGCGAGTCTTACGTGTCTGTTCCTCTTGTACAATCAATGCATCCTCCAGACTCTGACCTTCAGTCTGCGCCGCCTCTAACTGCTTGATACTCTTAATAAAGTCGTTGTCTGCATCGTTAGTTTCATTGGGTCGCAGCACTATCCACTGAAGTTGTTGGACCTCACGGTCGTGACTAGTACGAAAGTGGCTGTAGTTCTTGGTTTGAATGTCGTAAGTTCCAATACGACCATCTTCCATGCCGTAGGCCAACATGGAGTGCTGGAGTGGATGCCATCGAACACAGGTGACCTTACTCTGCAGTCCCTTCCAAAGTAGGTCGCACTGATAGTCACCTGCTACTGATGCCGTTTCTAGGTTCCATAACCGAATTGATTGATCTCCGATTCCAGCAGCTACAATGCCAGTTGCTGCATTATGTGAAACGCTATACACATGCCCTCCCAATCCTGTCAGTTTCTCAAAACAAACTGCAGCTGCTGCCGATTTTGAAGACACATTTTCCTTCCAAAGACGCAGTTCTCGATCCAGCGATACAGTTAGCATGGACACGGCATCCTCTCCAGCTGATACAGAATTTCGGGGAGGCACTATCACAATACTGAAAAGCATTCGATTGTGGCCGCCTTTGATGACAACAGGTTTGCACGAAGCTCGACGATTTTTCCCGCTCTTTTCAAAAGTGTTCTTGTTGGTCACATTCCATTCCCAACGAAATAGACTACCGTCAAACGACCCCGACCAAAGACAATGTTTTCCCGAAGCTTTCTGGGCATCATTCAAACTCCACGCAACCGGTAGCCATAGTTGTTTCGTCTGAGTAAATGACATACCCTGTTTTCCAGTTGGAAGCCGCAGCACCTGCTCCAACGTAGATTCTTCTATTACACTAGGGGTGATCTTCCATACCTTGATCGTTTTATCCCGAGACGAAGATGCCAACCAGATTTCCCTAGCTGGAAGCTTATGCTTCATCAAATCCTCATCGTTTTCTCCAGTAACGTAATTGCTTCCGACTGTCGACTTCCAGGCGACGCATTGAACTTCTTGATCATGTCCAGCAAAGCGGTGGCGTACAGTACCTTGACCAGCATCCACAAGACACAGTACTCCGCTGCGATATCCGACAGCAACCAACGTTTTGTCGAGCGGCGAGATCGCCATCGAGTGGATACCGTCACCTGAAATCGGTATGAAGACGGACACTTTTCCTCTGTAAAACGAACCACATCGTGAGTCCCATCAATAAGATACCAGAAAAAACATACCAGCTTACATACGCGTCACGTTCCCACGCGCTGATTCGTCCTTGTCGATCTCCCGCCACTACAAAGTTCGCATCCAGTGTGGTTGACACCGTCACAGCCATCACCTCCGCCTTGTGCTTCCGATGCTGCTCAATCATCGTCAACGCCGCTACATCCCTATTCAGATTCATAAAGTTACCACCCATTACGAAATGTCTTTGTATCAATGCAGACTCACCAAATCTGCACGCTACCTTCCTCTCCTCCACACAGCAGCCGCAACTCACCCGTCGAGTCCGTCAGAAACTGCACTGCAGTTACACGGCGGTCACGTTTCCCACGCACTAACTGGGCGAAGAACGAGACCTTCACTCTTGCTTCTGCTCCAGGTTGTTCACTAGTCACCTGCAGCAGTTTGACACATGAAATAAACCACTGTATCATCCCTTTCCATGGCTAAACTGTGTAAACCTGGTAGATAAAGACGCTGTTCTTGGCTCCAAAGGCGAACAGCAGTCCAAACATGTCACTACGACCCCAATCACAGATCTACAAGCAGCAAAACCATGGTAAAACTAAAATTTACATCTAAAACAAGGGTCTACTGTTCTTTCCACAGCTATAACTCGTCAACCACGTACCTTTGAACAGTACCAATTGGCTGACGGAGGCAGTAGACGTAAGTGATCCTTTCCATGCAAACTATTCAACATTCCATCCCCTCCTTCCTTCACCACACGCGCATCATCTTCCATCTCCTCCATCATCAGACTGTAATTCAAATTCTAGCGCGGGTAAAATGCGCGCAATATCAGCCAATCACAGTCGACGAAGCCAAGTATCGTAGCTCCTCATGATGAGAAGCGGCGGTCGCTAACGCTGCTGCTCTACACGCACCCAGAGACGTACGGGACACGACACAGAAGCTCTCGAGCTGGAGAAAAAGACGAGAAACGCCGCTCAGTTCCTGTCCATCGTCACAAGTGGAAGTTTCGCGACCAGCACAAGCGATGAGTCCCGCCATTTGTGCGGCCGGCATGAGCGCGTCCAGCTTGGGCACGTCGCCGTCCGCGGGCTGGAACTTGGGCGTGCAACGTCGAGACCGGAAGCTCTGGAGCTCCATTGCAGAGAGAGTGGAGGCTGACGTGGCGGTGCTACAGTTGACGCTCGTGGAGCTGGAAGACATGCTGAAGCAGCTCCTGACGGTGGCGCTGCCTAACCCACGGATAAGAGGAGATGTAAGTTACTGCAGACGATAATGGGAGGAATTACTAATGGTTTCATGGCTGCAGGAGATCGCGGCGCTCATTACTGCGTTGACGCAGATTCTGCCGCTGAGCTCGGGACTGTTGTGCTCCGAGTTCACGCGCTTCGTGCAGAAATGTTGCAGCAAGGAGAGAGTGCTGTTTTCCAGTGCTCAGCTACAGATAGTGATGACGTTCTATTTGAACTTCATCAAGACTTGTCCAAGCTGGTATACGGCCAACTCGATTCGAGCACTGGGTCAAGTGCTGCATGAGAATGCGGATCGGGCGAGTAACGAGTTTGAGCTGTTGTTTGCGGTGCTGATGAAACACTTGGATCCGTCGGGCGTGGATATTGAAGCACGCTACGCGGCGACGAGCTGCGTGTCGAACATCTGCACACAGGCTGGAAAAACGCCTGAAGTGTACCACTACTTTTCGTCGTTACTGCGGATGGTGGTGGAGAACTTTCGGCAGCAAGCACTTAGTCTCACCAAGGGTCAAAATGACCGCATTCTCGTGAAAGCGTGCACGTCCAGTATGAAGTGTATCTTTACGATCATCAACTCGAACTTAGATCGTCTGAATGACCGCACTGCTACGACGTTGCCTAGCTTACTGAGCTCCATGCGTCAGGTCATGGGTTATGGTCTGGTACTCAAGAATGATAAAAACGACGTTGTGTTCACGTATCAAGAAGAGATGCACCCTACCGACTCCGATACGTCTGTGTGCGGTTCTGATGGTAGCAGCGGAGGACGACAAATCGGAGAGTAAGTGTTGTGATTGATTGAGGTTGTGATATCCATGGTTTAACGTTAACTATCGCTGCTTTTGTGTATCTTTCTGCAGTGGTTTGCTGGCGCGACTGCGCATTACGGTGCTGTACACACTTGAAGCCATTGCACAGCATTTTCCTAAAATCATCACTTCGTCGATGGGGCTGTATTTACCGGAGCAGACCACGCCTTACATGACACTCTTCAACAATACGCCATCGGTGCTCACCCTACTCATCGCTGATCCCAGCGAAAAGGCTCGTATGACCGCTGCCAAGTTTCTGGATGTGTTTTGGGAGAAAATTCCTCTGAAGATGTACTTTCGACGTCCATCTAATGCTGGTGCAACGACGGCAGCGACTACGTCGTCGATGTCGTTTGCATCTATGCCCAAGCGACTCTCTTTGATGCTATACCAAGTACACATCACACTGGTGTTCTGTATCCAGCACGAGAAAGAACCTGCACCACTTGCACAGATATTAAAGGTGAGCAGTTCATGGTGGATATTGACAGCATCGGTAAAAGTGTCGCTAACTGCCGGTTCGTATGATGATGTATTGTAGAGCACGGCATCAGTGATTCAGCACTTCCCGTATGGGGATGTGGGGGCAGTACTTGACCAGATGAAGCTTACGCCAAACCTTGGGGAGATTTTGCAAGCTGTTGCGTCAAGTTTGTATTTGGCAGCGTCATCAACTGGTAGGTTGATTGATGTGGTCAACTTCGCGAATCATAGGCTTAAATGTCATTGATTTGTGCGTAGATCACGGCGTACGGATGGCAAGCTTATCATGCATGTCAGCACTTCTCAACGTTCAGGAGACTCTTCCAGCCATTCTGGACTGGATGGTGCACACGAGTGATACTGACCGCGTGATCCGGGTGGCACACGTATCAATTGCATGCGGTACATGGCTACTGCGCCGCCGATCGTTCGTGGAGGAGCTTCTGCTGATGGCATCCCGTCCTGACGACTCATCACGCACACTATTGCGCTTGGAGGCGATGTCACTCTTGTCCAAGATTGCAAAGAACTACTCGCCAGCACTAAGCGCTAACTGGAATCAGCTGTCAGACTTTATGTTGGCAGCCTTTCAAGATATGGACCCCAACGTACGTCTTCAAGCTGTGAAAATACTGGAGAATTACATCAAAGGCGAGAACGGAAGTCCTGAAAGTACAGTGTCTGCCACAAGGGATGCTTGTCGTGTCGAATTCTTGGAGTTTATGGCGACACATTTGGTGCGAGCATTCTACGACACATCGCATCATGTTCGAGCTAGTGTGTGCGCATGTTTTACCCTGTTGTCTGCTCCAGACTGGACGTGGTTTGGCGAGAAGAAGCAACCTCGGCGCCTCCCCGTATTAGCAGCTAAGAGTGGTGGCTACAATGGAGCTGGACCAAACGTATCATGCCTGGATTCGTACACAAGGATTTTTTTGCAAACTCCAAAAGATAGCTCTCCAGTAGTACGTGCTGCGGGATTTCGGCTGCTAGGGTCTTTGTGTCTCGCCCCGACTTTCAAGACGCATACCTTTGCTAGTAGTGTCGTTGGGTTAGCTTTGGACGCTCTCGGAGACTCAACATTGAACGTTCGCGTTCGGGCTGCATGGGCATTGGGCAACGTCTGCACCACTCCAGGCCCCGAGTCGATCGCAGCGAGCGATACACCTCCCCTGCAGCCACCAGCTCCACCATCTTCGTTTGTAGCAAAGACTGAGTCTTCGATGGCATCTCGACCACTACCTCCGCAGGTGCTCTACGAGTTATTACCAGTTTATCAGTTGCGTTTGGTCATCGAGAAAATGCTGATTTACATCAACGACAACGACAAGGTGGCGTCAAGCGTGGCCCGTACATTGGGACTTGTGTGCCGTTGGATCAGCTTTCCACCTTTCCGGCGGAGTCTTACTGTGAAAGATTGTACGTGGCTGGATGATCTATTGGGTCAAGCAATGGCTGTACTTGCTGGGAAGATTAACGCAGGCTCACCAAAAGTCCGGTGGAATGCATGTCATGCTATTGCCAAGGTTCTGCTGTGCCCCAGCTTGCCACTTGCGTCGGTAACCTGGGCACCGTCCGTATTTCAGGCACTGTTGACTGCTGTTGCACAGCAGGAGAATTTTAAAGTACGTATTAGTGCCGCTACTGCGCTACGAGTATCACAGACTCGTAGTGCGTTTGGTTCGTTCTTCCAATCGGCGCTTCGAGCCACGATGGACGCGTTGGAGACGGCATCAGACCTGAAGGATGTGACCGAGTTTCGTTACAAGGAGCAGTTGGAGACACAGTTATCCTTCACGTTAGTGCACCTAATTCACATTGCCACGGAGGAAGACGACCCGCTCATTTTGCAGGCATTCAAGGCCAAACCCGCGGGTTTCTGTATGACTGGCTGCTGCACAACCTGCATCGCATGGTTGCAGCGATCGAGCGCGAGAGCGAGGCGGTCGCTGGTGGAAATACGGATGGAGGTGAAGCTACTGAGGACTGTCGAGCAGGAGGAACTGGCGATGCACACGATGTAAACCCAATCAAGAAAGAGGAGCTGCTATCGGCAGTGCGTTCGCTGCTGCGCATTTTGGAACACCTTAATACGGACAAGGCGTATGCAACCAGCTGTGTTTCGCTCCTGTACGACACGAAAATCGGACTCGAGCATGATGTACTCTATTCAAATGAGGATATCCCCTTTGAGCTTTAAGAAGGCTACGTACCACACATGGCGGATGAAAAGAGCAAGAAGCTTGAGAGAGGACAGCCTTGAAGCACAAGTATTTGAATGACAGTTATTATTCAGTCAACTGATCTTGCCATTTCGTCAGCTTGCGTAGGGGGTGTTAGGTAACTAGCGCCGCTGGAAGCGAGCACGTCTGTTTCTCTTACGACCGCCGCGATGGCGGCGTTTACGGGGCTGTCCCTCTGGTTGCTGGCTTTGGCGCTGCTTCTTTTCCTTTATTTGTTCATCTGTCAGCGGCAAGTAGTACAGCACAGGTTTTGTTTCGGTCTTCTGGAAAAACTCGTCGATCGTCACCTCTTCACGAACAGCAAAGTGAGGTCAGCTTTTGCGCACCATATTCTAAGCTACTTGACGTACTTTGTCTTTGAGTAGGTTGTGGTGCTTCATTACTGTTCTTTCTCTTCGGTCGACTCGGCAAGTTCGACTCGCCATATTGCGAAACCTAGGCCACAAAATGTCGATATGTGAACACTTTGCAAACTCAACACAATTTCAGCACTGAATCAATCGCACTCCTACCTCCATAGCTGTGTGATCTACAAATTTGACACTGAGCGCTCGTCCATTCTCAGGTGGCCATACCTTTCCGTCAAGTGCAGCACTTGTTTTCTTGGCCTGAATTAATAGCAAAATACCGACAACGCTATTAGTGAACGTTCTACGCATAACAAAGCGATAAAAGCAACACAAGTAAACCACATACAGCATCGTCACTGGAGTACGTCACAAAGCAATGGGTCTTGATAGCATCCATCCAGAATCCATCGTCCACAAAATTACCGAGCTCTTGCACGAGCGCCTGCAACAACAACATGTCACTCAACACGTTCACCTTTCCGAATCTCCCAAGATCTACCTTCACAGCATTAAGCGTAAAGGGCCGAACAAAGTTGTCGATTCGAAGCGTTGTTCTGTGATCCATTTCACTACACAAACCCCCAACGTTAGAAGCAACCACCACATAAAAACATCTTCACCACTCCATCGTACGTCTTTCCTTGTGCTTTCTCATTGTTCGCTTCAGCAGTCGACGTCGGTTTGTCATCTTCATCTTCAGGCTGCGGACTGTTGACTGCTGCTTCCACCTTGGGTTTCTTGGCATCTGGTGCGTCCTCCTCATCCTCTGCGCTTCTTTTTCCCGTTGGTTTCTCTCCAGCTTCTTTATTGTTCTCAGTTTGTTGGTCCTCCACTGGTTCGTCCTTTTCATTCCCTTGTTCTCCATCATCTCCCTTCTCAGCCTTCTCCTTCTCCTGCTCTACGTCCTCAGCCTTCGTCTACAATACCAACGCCACCACTGTCAGCGTTCCACTTCCAATACAACGACTGCAACTGCTCTCTACCTGCTGTAAATGCTCCTTCAGTCGCTGGAGCAGCACCGCCTTCAGTCCGCTCGTATCCAGCCCCCGCTTCTTGAGCTCTCGCTGCAGGTCCTTCACCTGCACGAATAGAGTGTTAACGAGAATATAGCAATGGAGAATTAGGGCAACGTCAGGCGACGGGCCTTCAAGTGAGACAGCGCGTTTGCGTCGAGCTCCATACTCCAGCAAGGCGATCTATACTCTTTGACGGAATACGTGCTTCTGAACTTGCATTTTTAAATACATTCATCATACACTTCTAGGCCAACGAAATATTTACTGGTTCAGATAATTTGAAAATATGTATGTGCATACAGATACAGAGAATCGCATGACCGTCAAGAAGCTACACGAGCTGCTCCATGTCTCCACACCACTGAGCGAACTCCCGGACGTCGAGAAGTTGGCAGATGCGCTGTCACTCGCTGCTGATAGTGAGCTGGCGACGTTGTTGCCCGACGTCATCCGTATGGTCAAAGCTCTCAGTCGCTATGTGATTAAAAGCGTAGCCGAGAATGTGGTCACTAGTCCATCAGATGACACTTTGCTGCCGACTCTGCGTGTCCTGGAGACTTTCGTGAGTCGATCGAGACGTCGAGAGCTGGACGAGAAGGAGCTGCTGAAGTGGCTGCCCTTCGTGCTCACGGCCTGCTGCTTCGTGGACGGAAGCACAGACTTGATGCAGAGTGTCGTAGTGGCTAACGAGGTGCTGGACGAGGCTGTGGAGTTGGTAAAAGCTGGTGATCGACCGAGTTTAATGGCGAAATACGTCGCACAGATCGTGGCGCTGTGCTCACAGGACGTGGACAAGGACGACTGGGTGGCGGCCACGTCGGTGAATAAGAAGATCATGCTGCAGGTGCTGGAGCAAGTGCCGTTCCCGTATCTTGGTGGAGACCTGCTCGGTCGTCTGCTGGCGCTCACGTTTCCACTGGTGGATGATCTCACTGACGCTACGCAGCTTGTTGGAGCGCGTCTACTGCTTCATATTGTGCAGAATGTCACACCGACAGAGCTGCGCTGGTACTCGGATGTTCTGCTCGAAGTGCTCCACACCGCTATTGTATCTCGCAAACCAGATACACTTGGTGTACTGCTTGATTGTCTCGTGGAATCGCTGGACAAGGTGTCTCCGCCTGGTGAACTCAAACACTACAATCGATTTATGCCGCGGCTACTAAGCGACACTAGTTTATGCAGCGATGTGGCTGTTCGAGTGGTCTTCGTTCAGCATCTACGTGTCCTTGTGATTCGCCAAGGCGCGCCACACAGCCTTAACGTCATCCGCTACCTGCAGCCGCTGCTGAAAGTGCTGATTGCGGGTTTTGAGAGTGTCAACGTTGCTTTTCTGGTGGCGACGCTTGAAGCTTTGCAAGCTACGGTGCTCGCTGCGTGGCCTCGCATCGCACCGCATACCGAACAGATTCTAGTTGGTGTGCTACGTGCTGTGGCTTTCTGCGAGTTGTTTGATGAAGGTGCAGAGTTTACTCCATCGTCAAAGGAAAAGGAGCAGATCCTCGGGTTATGCGAAGACGTTCTGGACCTGCTCCATCAAGTGAACGCTGGATATTCCGTTGTCAGTGATATGTTAGCTATTGTGAGTAACCAGAGCCCCAAGCTGGAGCCGTTCTGCGATCACATGCTAGCTAGGTGGACATCCCGATAGTTAGCATCAGCAGCATCCATGTGAACTTTCAACTACGCAGTACGTGGTATGTCTTGATCAATTGTTTCCCTTTATATTTATTAATCTGTGTCCAATGAAGAGTACATGCACGAAAACTTCCGCTAGCTAGCTACTACATACGACGCTGGCAGCAAATGCATCACTGTATGATACCCGCCGCCACTTACACGTTCGGGCCGTACACCGACAAGTCGTTGCCCGGCAGGATGAACTGCTTGAAGTTCTCCTTGAACGACTTGGCCAGCTTCAGCGCCGTCTCGTCGAACGCAGCCTTGTCCGTCCACGAGTCCTTCGGGTTCAGAATCTCCGATGGCACGCCCTCCACCGACGTAGGGATCTCGAAGCCGAACAGCGGGTCCTTCACGAACGTCGCATTGTTGATGCTGCCGTCCAGCACCGCGTCCACGCACTTACGCGTGTACGGTAGCTTCATGCGCTTGCCCACGCCGTACACACCACCCGTCCAGCCAGTGTTGATCAGGTACACGTGTGTGTTGTGCTCCTGCAGCTTCTTCTTCAGCAGGTCGGCGTACTTGGTCGGGTGCAACGTCATGAACGCCGCACCAAAGCACGTCGAGAACGTCGCCTGAGGCTCCGTGATGCCGCGCTCCGTGCCAGCCACCTTGGCCGTGTAACCCGACAGGAAGTGGTACTGCGCCTGGCCCGCAGACAGCTTCGACACGGGCGGTAGCACGCCGTACGCGTCACACGTCAAGAAGATCACAGCGTTCGGGTGGTTGCCGCGAGAGTTCGGCTGGTGGTGCGGGATGTGGTAGATCGGGTACGACACGCGGCCGTTCTCCGTCTTGCTCGAGTTGAAGTAGTCGGGCTCGTTGTTCGCGTCGATCCACACGTTCTCCAGCATGGCGTTTGGGCGGATGGCGTTGTAGATGTCCGGCTCGTTCTCCTTGCTCAGGTCGATGGTCTTGGCGTAGCAGCCGCCCTCGAAGTTGAACACACCCTCGTCGTCCCAGCCGTGCTCGTCGTCACCGATCAACTCGCGCTTCGGGTCGGCCGACAATGTCGTCTTGCCGGTTCCCGACAGACCGAAGAAGATGGCCGTGTCGCCCGCCTTGCCGATGTTGGCCGACGCGTGCATGGCCATCACACCGTTCAGCGGCAGGTAGTAGTTCATCATGCTGAAGATGCCCTTCTTCATCTCGCCGCCGTAGAACGTGCCGCCGATGATGGCCATGTGCTTCTCGATGTTGAAGATCACGAACACCTCCGAGTTCAGGCCGTGCGCCTGCCAGTCCTCGTCCACGACGTTGCACGCGTTGATGACCGTGAAGTCGGCGTTGAAGTTCTCCGCCACGCTAGCGAACTCCGGGCGGATGAACATGTTGGTCACGAAGTGGTGCTGCCACGCCAGCTCCGTGATGATGCGCACGTTCAGGCGGGACTTCTCGTTCACGCCGCAGTGGCCGTCGAACACGTACATGCGGTCCACAGAGCTGAAGTGCTTGGCGGCCTTGGTGTACAGCGCGTCGAACACCTCGGGCGTCGTGGGCTGATTGATCGAACCCCACCACACGTTGTCCTGCGACGGCGCCTGCTTCACGATGAACTTGTCCTTGGGTGAGCGGCCCGTGAACTTGCCCGTGTCCACGGCGAACGTGCCGTTGGCCACGAACGAACCCTCGTTGTACTGCTTCTCGTGGTCCGCGAGCTGCTCGTACGTCAGGTTGTGGAACACCTTGCAGCCGTTCTCGATGCCGAGCTCGCCCAGACCCAGGGCGGCGGTCGTGGTCTCGTGCTGCGCCATTGCGTCGGGTGGTCTGGTGTCGTGCAGTGCTGGAGCTGGATGTGCTCAGGCCAATGCCAATTGGAAAGTGAACTTCGACGTCGTGTTCCAATCCGACTGGGTGGAGACTGAGGTGGCGCAGTGGTGATGCAGCCTGTGTTCGGGTAGAGCAGTGCACGCGACGTCCTAGCAAGAGACCGATGTGAAGAACGACCTTGCATTTCGATCGCAGTTTTGAAAAACAAAGAGGTGTTGCTGACACGCCGGTGTCGACGTTGTTCGAAAAGAGTGCCACGTCTCTGACGACACTTAGGACATACGCAGTTCAAGTACGCCATCACTCTTGTTTAAGTTTCCGCGATGACGAGCGTGTAGACGGGCCGTTATGTTTGACAAGTGCGTAGCGAGGCCAACCGTTTAATTTCCGGCCGCGTCGTCGGCCTTGTCGACGGCTCCGCTGCTTGGGCTCAAAGCTGTAATTGACCCCAAGCAGCACCGGTATCAGTATCGGCGAGCTTGCGTTTCTGCCGGTTTGGGGGCTTTAAGTCCATCTGCGGCGCACGCTCCGTCACAGATTTGTGGAGTCCTTCAACAGTGACATGCATTCGTTCAACCATCTGATAAAGACCGCTTTACGCAGCAAACAGAACAGAAGGACGAGAGCCGACGAGACTGTGGCAAGGAGATAGTGGCGATGCTCGCCACTTGTAACTGTGCGCTTCCTACTGGGACACAGCGATGGACCCGCTTCTCTATTCTCAACGCGTTGGTAACCAACCGACCCATCGTTTCTTCTCACGACCACTGCTCCAGCTTCCGTTTGTCGAGGCGAAGAACTTATCATGATGTAGGTATTTGTGGCAACAATTTCCGCTTGCATTGTATTTTAAACACTGGAGATTCCTGTTTACTAGTGTAGTCTTTTCATGATCGTTGTATATGACAGGACAGAGCGAGTAGAAGCGTAGTTAGGTCCGGTCAGATTGCAATCCGAGGAATGTCATCGCTATCCCTTTAACCCTTGGCGACCACTGACTCGGTGAACTCACGAAAGATAAACCATGGGCCGAAAGTACTCTGAAAATTGTGTGCACCAAGGCTGCGTACTTATTTCATTCATTCTCTGTTCACTCAATCATTTTCTTTTATATTTATTAATCTGTGTCCAATGAAGAGTACATGCACGAAAACTTCCGCTAGCTAGCTGCTACATACGAGGCTGGCAGCAAATACATCACTGTGTAATACTAGCTGCCACTTACACGTTCGGGCCGTACACCGACAAGTCGTTGCCCGGCAGGATGAACTGCTTGAAGTTCTCCTTGAACGACTTGGCCAGCTTCAGCGCCGTCTCGTCGAACGCAGCCTTGTCCGTCCACGAGTCCTTCGGGTTCAGAATCTCCGATGGCACGCCCTCCACCGACGTAGGGATCTCGAAGCCGAACAGCGGGTCCTTCACGAACGTCGCATTGTTGATGCTGCCGTCCAGCACCGCGTCCACGCACTTACGCGTGTACGGTAGCTTCATGCGCTTGCCCACGCCGTACACACCACCCGTCCAGCCAGTGTTGATCAGGTACACGTGTGTGTTGTGCTCCTGCAGTTTCTTCTTCAGCAGGTCGGCGTACTTGGTCGGGTGCAACGTCATGAACGCCGCACCAAAGCACGTCGAGAACGTCGCCTGAGGCTCCGTGATGCCGCGCTCCGTGCCAGCCACCTTGGCCGTGTAACCCGACAGGAAGTGGTACTGCGCCTGGCCCGCAGACAGCTTCGACACGGGCGGTAGCACGCCGTACGCGTCACACGTCAAGAAGATCACGGCGTTCGGGTGGTTGCCGCGAGAGTTCGGCTGGTGGTGCGGGATGTGGTAGATCGGGTACGACACGCGGCCGTTCTCCGTCTTGCTCGAGTTGAAGTAGTCGGGCTCGTTGTTCGCGTCGATCCACACGTTCTCCAGCATGGCGTTTGGGCGGATGGCGTTGTAGATGTCCGGCTCGTTCTCTTTGCTCAGGTCGATGGTCTTGGCGTAGCAGCCGCCCTCGAAGTTGAACACACCCTCGTCGTCCCAGCCGTGCTCGTCGTCACCGATCAACTCGCGCTTCGGGTCGGCCGACAATGTCGTCTTGCCGGTTCCCGACAGACCGAAGAAGATGGCCGTGTCGCCCGCCTTGCCGATGTTGGCCGACGCGTGCATGGCCATCACACCGTTCAGCGGCAGGTAGTAGTTCATCATGCTGAAGATGCCCTTCTTCATCTCGCCGCCGTAGAATGTGCCGCCGATGATGGCCATGTGCTTCTCGATGTTGAAGATCACGAACACCTCCGAGTTCAGGCCGTGCGCCTGCCAGTCCTCGTCCACGACGTTGCACGCGTTGATGACCGTGAAGTCGGCGTTGAAGTTCTCCGCCACGCTAGCGAACTCCGGGCGGATGAACATGTTGGTCACGAAGTGGTGCTGCCACGCCAGCTCCGTGATGATGCGCACGTTCAGGCGGGACTTCTCGTTCACGCCGCAGTGGCCGTCGAACACGTACATGCGGTCCACAGAGCTGAAGTGCTTGGCGGCCTTGGTGTACAGCGCGTCGAACACCTCGGGCGTCGTGGGCTGGTTGATCGAACCCCACCACACGTTGTCCTGCGACGGCGCCTGCTTCACGATGAACTTGTCCTTGGGTGAGCGGCCCGTGAACTTGCCCGTGTCCACGGCGAACGTGCCGTTGGCCACGAACGAACCCTCGTTGTACTGCTTCTCGTGGTCCGCGAGCTGCTCGTACGTCAGGTTGTGGAACACCTTGCAGCCGTTCTCGATGCCGAGCTCGCCCAGACCCAGGGCGGCGGTCGTGGTCTCGTGCTGCGCCATTGCGTCGGGTGGTCTGGTGTCGTGCAGTGCTGGAGCTGGATGTGCTCAGGCCAATGCCAATTGGAAAGTGAACTTCGACGTCGTGGTGAGGATGCAATGGCAACGGAAATCTTAGTTGGTGTGTGCATGCGAGTTGTGCGACGTGACGCCGTAGGAAGAGTCTGATGTGAAGAAGCAGTTTTGAAAAACAAAGAGGTGTTGCTGACACGCCGGTGTCGACGTTGTTCGAAAAGAGTGCCACGTCTCTGACGACACTTAGGACATACGCAGCCATCTTTCTTGGTTAAGTTTCCCTGCGGATAGTTGACATACCGCTACTTTTTCAAGAAGATATTAACATGTTCTCTTGACGATTGGGGCCTTAGCACTAGACATCAATCGACATCAATCATTTCCTTTCCGCCTATGCTAGGAAAATGCCAAAGTTCCAAGTGATCGACACGCAAAGTACGTCACTCCCGTGACTCCAGACTGTTTGCGCTACTTCAACTACCATCACTCTCCATCCTATTTTGAAGCTCGATTGCTACTATTAAAGGCGCATGCTACAGCTGCGTTGATTGCTTGTCACCGTCTTCTCTCAACGTCGAATGGGCGGCTACGACGGACGCACCAAGGGCAAGCGTATCCGCAAGCCACAGGCCGGTAATTCCAACTCCAAGGCAAGATGGAATTACTTAAGCGCTGACGTCACGGATGTCGTCGACAAGCCAGCAGCCAAGCTCCGAGCGAAGGCAGCGGCGCGCAGGAAGTCCAGCATGAATACAGAGAAGGCAGCTCTGAAGGTCGGCTACGACATTGACGGCGACGGGTTTGTGGACGTCCGCGAAATGCGCCTCGCCAAGTTCCTAGACGCGATGCTACTCGATCGACGAAAAGACTCGGACGAAGGTCCAGAGCTGACGGAAGCCGAGCTTCTGGCAATGCGACAGAGCGCCGGTCGACTGCTCATTGCAAAGGAGTTCGTGGAGCGTAACCATGGACGACTGTGGCGATACGGCTCCATTTTCGCGGGCATGAATGACGACCAGGCCGCCGATTTCATCGCGACTCACAAAAACTTTAAAAACCTTGTACCATTTCTTGAGAGCACGGAACGCAACCGGACGGTACGCTCGTCACATCAGACGCGCACCTGCATTAATGGTGATGGCACCACCGGTGAACTGTACAATGCGCCTAGCGAGCGACAGACATGGATAGAGACAACTCGAAAACTGCGCAGTCCGTCGTTCACGAAGGATCCATTGCCAGATCTACAACCTAAGAAGAAGTTCGTGTCATCTACGTCTAATCTCAACGAGGTAGATCTGACGAAGAAAAGCCTCGCTGCTAGCGCGAGCAGTCCGGAGGTGCTTACCAATGCCTACGGCGCTATTGACATCGACGGAGATGGTATCATAGACGAAGACGAGATGAAGCTGCACCTGCGATTGCAGGAGGCCACAGGCAGCGACAACAACAATGATGACAACGAGATGAAGGTGCGCCAATTTCAACAGCTTGAAGGACGCAAAATGATGGTGGCAGATTTCGTGCAGCGCAATGAGGGCCAGATGTGGCTTTACGATTCGAGCTTTCGGCATAAGTCCAATGACCAGATTGTGGACGAAATTGCCAATGGCGCCGGATTTGCCGCAGAATTCAACCGGTTGCGCGCGAAAGAACGTCTAGTTAAACTCACGTCGTCTCTGGGTGTGTCGGGCTGCATTGTGCAGTTACCTGCAGCTGATGTGCCTGTGGACCCGTCCAATGCACTCGAGTTCCGCCGCGTCAAGAACCGCTCGGAGCTGCTCATGGCTCGCAAGGAGTTGTTGAAGCCGTTGCAGCAGCGCCATGGGCTCGTAACCAGTGGTGGCATTAGCGGTAGTTCCCCCGGACCGTTGCGCTGCCGCCCACGAGGCATCCGCGAGGAACACGGTGAAATGGGGCGTTCCAGGAGCGAAAGCAGTATACTCATCGGGCTGCCGCGGATCTACGACACGCCTGTCAAAATCACGCCAACGAGCACATTCTCAGTCACAAAGTGGCGGTTTGAAAATAATTAGCGACTTCAACGTCAACAGTAAACACTACATGTATTACCGATCATCGTCTTGGCAAGACGTTGGTCTACACTTATCATCTTCTCCAAGGAGGTTCATTTACCGATTGACACTTCTAACAAGACAAGGCAATCAGCAGCAAGACACCAGACTCCCCGACGTAATGGCGCAGCACGAGACCACGACCGCCGCCCTGGGTCTGGGCGAGCTCGGCATCGAGAACGGCTGCAAGGTGTTCCACAACCTGACGTACGAGCAGCTCGCGGACCACGAGAAGCAGTACAACGAGGGTTCGTTCGTGGCCAACGGCACGTTCGCCGTGGACACGGGCAAGTTCACGGGCCGCTCACCCAAGGACAAGTTCATCGTGAAGCAGGCGCCGTCGCAGGACAACGTGTGGTGGGGTTCGATCAACCAGCCCACGACGCCCGAGGTGTTCGACGCGCTGTACACCAAGGCCGCCAAGCACTTCAGCTCTGTGGACCGCATGTACGTGTTCGACGGCCACTGCGGCGTCAACGAGAAGTCCCGCCTGAACGTGCGCATCATCACGGAGCTGGCGTGGCAGCACCACTTCGTGACCAACATGTTCATCCGCCCGGAGTTCGCTAGCGTGGCGGAGAACTTCAACGCCGACTTCACGGTCATCAACGCGTGCAACGTCGTGGACGAGGACTGGCAGGCGCACGGCCTGAACTCGGAGGTGTTCGTGATCTTCAACATCGAGAAGCACATGGCCATCATCGGCGGCACATTCTACGGCGGCGAGATGAAGAAGGGCATCTTCAGCATGATGAACTACTACCTGCCGCTGAACGGTGTGATGGCCATGCACGCGTCGGCCAACATCGGCAAGGCGGGCGACACGGCCATCTTCTTCGGTCTGTCGGGAACCGGCAAGACGACATTGTCGGCCGACCCGAAGCGCGAGTTGATCGGTGACGACGAGCACGGCTGGGACGACGAGGGTGTGTTCAACTTCGAGGGCGGCTGCTACGCCAAGACCATCGACCTGAGCAAAGAGAACGAGCCGGACATCTACAACGCCATCCGCCCAAACGCCATGCTGGAGAACGTGTGGATCGACGCGAACAACGAGCCCGACTACTTCAACTCGAGCAAGACGGAGAACGGCCGCGTGTCGTACCCGATCTACCACATCCCGCACCACCAGCCGAACTCTCGCGGCAACCACCCGAACGCCGTGATCTTCTTGACGTGTGACGCGTACGGCGTGCTACCGCCCGTGTCGAAGCTGTCTGCGGGCCAGGCGCAGTACCACTTCCTGTCGGGTTACACGGCCAAGGTGGCTGGCACGGAGCGCGGCATCACGGAGCCTCAGGCGACGTTCTCGACGTGCTTTGGTGCGGCGTTCATGACGTTGCACCCGACCAAGTACGCCGACCTGCTGAAGAAGAAACTGCAGGAGCACAACACACACGTGTACCTGATCAACACTGGCTGGACGGGTGGTGTGTACGGCGTGGGCAAGCGCATGAAGCTACCGTACACGCGTAAGTGCGTGGACGCGGTGCTGGACGGCAGCATCAACAATGCGACGTTCGTGAAGGACCCGCTGTTCGGCTTCGAGATCCCTACGTCGGTGGAGGGCGTGCCATCGGAGATTCTGAACCCGAAGGACTCGTGGACGGACAAGGCTGCGTTCGACGAGACGGCGCTGAAGCTGGCCAAGTCGTTCAAGGAGAATTTCAAGCAGTTCATCCTGCCGGGCAACGACTTGTCGGTGTACGGCCCGAACGTGTAAGTGGCGGTGGGTATCATACAGTGATGCATTTGCTGCCAGCGTCGTATGTAGTAGCTAGCTAGCGGAAGTTTTCGTGCATGTACTCTTCATTGGACACAGATTAATAAATATAAAAGAAAATGATTGAGTGAACAGAGAATGAATGAAATAAGTACGCAGCCTTGGTGCACACAATTTTCAGAGTACTTTCGGCCCATGGTTTATCTTTCGTGAGTTCACCGAGTCAGTGGTCGCCAAGGGTTAAAGGGATAGCGATGACATTCCTCGGATTGCAATCTGACCGGACCTAACTACGCTTCTACTCGCTCTGTCCTGTCATATACAACGATCATGAAAAGACTACACTAGTAAACAGGAATCTCCAGTGTTTAAAATACAATGCAAGCGGAAATTGTTGCCACAAATACCTACATCATGATAAGTTCTTCGCCTCGACAAACGGAAGCTGGAGCAGTGGTCGTGAGAAGAAACGATGGGTCGGTTGGTTACCAACGCGTTGAGAATAGAGAAGCGGGTCCATCGCTGTGTCCCAGTAGGAAGCGCACAGTTACAAGTGGCGAGCATCGCCACTATCTCCTTGCCACAGTCTCGTCGGCTCTCGTCCTTCTGTTCTGTTTGCTGCGTAAAGCGGTCTTTATCAGATGGTTGAACGAATGCATGTCACTGTTGAAGGACTCCACAAATCTGTGACGGAGCGTGCGCCGCAGATGGACTTAAAGCCCCCAAACCGGCAGAAACGCAAGCTCGCCGATACTGATACCGGTGCTGCTTGGGGTCAATTACAGCTTTGAGCCCAAGCAGCGGAGCCGTCGACAAGGCCGACGACGCGGCCGGAAATTAAACGGTTGGCCTCGCTACGCACTTGTCAAACATAACGGCCCGTCTACACGCTCGTCATCGCGGAAACTTAAACAAGAGTGATGGCGTACTTGAACTGCGTATGTCCTAAGTGTCGTCAGAGACGTGGCACTCTTTTCGAACAACGTCGACACCGGCGTGTCAGCAACACCTCTTTGTTTTTCAAAACTGCGATCGAAATGCAAGGTCGTTCTTCACATCGGTCTCTTGCTAGGACGTCGCGTGCACTGCTCTACCCGAACACAGGCTGCATCACCACTGCGCCACCTCAGTCTCCACCCAGTCGGATTGGAACACGACGTCGAAGTTCACTTTCCAATTGGCATTGGCCTGAGCACATCCAGCTCCAGCACTGCACGACACCAGACCACCCGACGCAATGGCGCAGCACGAGACCACGACCGCCGCCCTGGGTCTGGGCGAGCTCGGCATCGAGAACGGCTGCAAGGTGTTCCACAACCTGACGTACGAGCAGCTCGCGGACCACGAGAAGCAGTACAACGAGGGTTCGTTCGTGGCCAACGGCACGTTCGCCGTGGACACGGGCAAGTTCACGGGCCGCTCACCCAAGGACAAGTTCATCGTGAAGCAGGCGCCGTCGCAGGACAACGTGTGGTGGGGTTCGATCAACCAGCCCACGACGCCCGAGGTGTTCGACGCGCTGTACACCAAGGCTGCCAAGCACTTCAGCTCCGTGGACCGCATGTACGTGTTCGACGGCCACTGCGGTGTGAACGAGAAGTCCCGCCTGAACGTGCGCATCATCACGGAGCTGGCGTGGCAGCACCACTTCGTGACCAACATGTTCATCCGCCCGGAGTTCGCTAGCGTGGCGGAGAACTTCAACGCCGACTTCACGGTCATCAACGCGTGCAACGTCGTGGACGAGGACTGGCAGGCGCACGGCCTGAACTCGGAGGTGTTCGTGATCTTCAACATCGAGAAGCACATGGCCATCATCGGCGGCACGTTCTACGGCGGCGAGATGAAGAAGGGCATCTTCAGCATGATGAACTACTACCTGCCGCTGAACGGTGTGATGGCCATGCACGCGTCGGCCAACATCGGCAAGGCGGGCGACACGGCCATCTTCTTCGGTCTGTCGGGAACCGGCAAGACGACATTGTCGGCCGACCCGAAGCGCGAGTTGATCGGCGACGACGAGCACGGCTGGGACGACGAGGGTGTGTTCAACTTCGAGGGCGGCTGCTACGCCAAGACCATCGACCTGAGCAAGGAGAACGAGCCGGACATCTACAACGCCATCCGCCCAAACGCCATGCTGGAGAACGTGTGGATCGACGCGAACAACGAGCCCGACTACTTCAACTCGAGCAAGACGGAGAACGGCCGCGTGTCGTACCCGATCTACCACATCCCGCACCACCAGCCGAACTCTCGCGGCAACCACCCGAACGCCGTGATCTTCCTGACGTGTGACGCGTACGGCGTGCTACCGCCCGTGTCGAAGCTGTCTGCGGGCCAGGCACAGTACCACTTCCTGTCGGGTTACACGGCCAAGGTGGCTGGCACGGAGCGCGGCATCACGGAGCCTCAGGCGACGTTCTCGACGTGCTTTGGTGCGGCGTTCATGACGTTGCACCCGACCAAGTACGCCGACCTGCTGAAGAAGAAGCTGCAGGAGCACAACACGCACGTGTACCTGATCAACACTGGCTGGACAGGTGGCGTGTACGGCGTGGGCAAGCGCATGAAGCTACCGTACACGCGTAAGTGCGTGGACGCGGTGCTGGACGGCAGCATCAACAATGCGACGTTCATGAAGGACCCGCTGTTCGGCTTCGAGATCCCTACGTCGGTGGAGGGCGTGCCGTCGGAGATCCTGAACCCGAAGGACTCGTGGACGGACAAGGCTGCGTTCGACGAGACGGCGCTGAAGCTGGCCAAGTCGTTCAAGGAGAACTTCAAGCAGTTCATCCTGCCGGGCAACGACTTGTCGGTGTACGGCCCGAACGTGTAAGTGGCAGCTAGTATCACACAGTGATGCATTTGCTGCCACCCTCGTATGTAGTAGCTAGCTAGCGAAAGTTTTCGTGCATGTACTCGTCGAATAAATATTATCTTTAAACACTTACCGGTAAACGCATTCTACTTGCATGTTGTATTCAATGGTAAGTGCCAACACTAGTAGTACGTGGAAGACCTGGTTAGTTTTCAATTTCTTAGTTTGCCTGAGGGGCAGTTTGCCCGAGCGTTGTGTAGCTTGGCCCACTCAAAATCGCACCTCGCTAATCTCGCTGGTCTGCACATCGATCTGTTCGCTGTTTGGTGTTTCATGGAAGTTCACAGAATCACCGCTGGCTTCAAGTGTCCAAGTTGACAGCTCGATAGCAATACCTGACCCAGCCACAGAACGCACTTGGCCACATTTCCACTCACTCACTACAGGCTGCCACGTTTCGAGACATAGCGTGAGTGTCTTGAAGGCAATAATATCCTTCGGCTCAAAGGAATGCGAAGCGGTTGGAGCGGTCGGATACGAACCCAGCAATTGTGTTAGATCCTGAACAGGACACGAATGCAAAAACATCTTGATCAGTGATTCAATCAGTCACTTCGCAATGATTTATAGAGTAACGTACAGGAATTGATGAGCTTGCCTCCACTGACTTCTTGTCGAGTACAGTTGCCACAATTTCGTATGGCCGTTTCCACCGTTCTTCATACTTGTCTTTTCCTTTTCGTTTCGGAATGCAATTGATATCGCTAGCGCCTTCATCTTTATCAGATGTCAAACTGACGGAGGAAGCAGTTTGATCGTGACGGGATCCTGATCTTTGGCTACCTGAAGACGAAGGTCCGTATTTTGCCAGTTCTGGATCTTGAGGAAGTCGGTTGTTTTCGCTAGATTCAGGCAGGTGTTCATTATGCTGTACAACCACGCGGTCCCCACTTACTTCATCAAAAATGACATGCGATTTAGCGCAAGGGAAGCCTCGGGGGTCTACAGTAATGCTACCACCATGTCGCTTTCCTGACGACGAAATTTGATTTGTTCGTGCAGGAGCAGTCCTCGTTTGTATTTGTTCCCTTGGAGCCCTATCGTCGTCAGACAATGGTGTTTGATTCGCAGAATTTCCTGTCCCGTTTGCCTGATTTCCATTCCTTTGTCGTCCCCCACTCCGTTGTCTCAATCTCCGACGTCTCTTTCGAGGTTCTTTTCCATTTCGTTCCAGTGCCTTTGACTTGTTTGTTGCGCCATTAGCCACACCATTAGACTTTCCCGATCCCTGCGTACGTGTAGTAGCAGCCGATGTGTTCTTCAGTTGTTGCTGTACCGCACGTTCCTCCTCCGAGTCGCTGCTACTCGAACTCGCACTAGAGCTCTTACTAGAACTCGTATCGCTTTCGGAAATCGAGTCCGACGTCTCCACTTTCTTTCCACCAACCGTTTCTGCAGCATTCCTACCGTCGTTTCCACTGCTACACTGTCCGTTCTTCACCTTCTTCCCCAATTTTACTGTCTTTAATTTCTTCTTCGGTTGCTCTTTCCTACGCAGTTTTCGCTTCCGCTTCAGAGTCTCCACTTCATCCTCCTCCGACGACGTCACACTACCTGCCTTCTCGTCTAATGGAGGACATTGCACCACAATTGTGTCGTTGTCTCGCACGATGCGGATGCTCTGGGTAGCCAACACCGGCAGATCTTCCAGTAGCAACTCTAAGCCCCTCGGACATCTCTTGCGCAGTCCAAACTCCTGCAACAACGCGTGGGCCAGATCGCCTACGAGCTTCGCATCTCTCGAGATCAGATACCAGCACGATGAGAAACCGCGTCGCCGCTGAACATGGCGTCCTACGTCGTCCGCGAACACCAGCCGCACACGCACGTCCATTAATCAAAGACTTCAAGTGCGTTCCTCATAAATACGACTACACCATTGGCTGCCGAGCACAGCGAAGGCGGCTACGATTAGCTGATAATAGACTTAAAATCGTGCTACTAGTGGTGTGGTCAACATATCGCACTTTAATGAGTTTTCAAAAGGACATTCCGACGAAGCCAACTACGCTGCGTGTAGGCATTGTAGTAGGTAGGACACAGTAGCCGCCATATGTACTATATACATGTACATTTATCCTAAGAGCGTCTTTGTTTGGCGTTTCCCGTCGAGTTAAGTTAACCACGAGATAACCTGACCGCATCTGATTGGTCCCCACGTCTTAACCAATCAGTTAAGGTTTTACCACCTCTGGGAGGTAGTTAAATAAAAAATCGTCCGGTTAAATCAGCTCTTATGGACAGCTTTACGAATGCAGCAGCACTCAACGTGTGTACTGCCGCCGCTGCAGCGGCTTCAGCTGGCATTCAGATTACAGAACGGGCTTCTAAGACGCAGATTATCACGGCAACATACTTAAGGTTTGACACTCTGTTGAGAGAAGATGCTAGAGATGGCTGGTTCTCTAAAATCTGGGCTGCAGCAAAACGACCTTTCTGGCACTAGTAAATTTATTGCAATCACGTGGATTTTCGTTCTCCAATACCACCTTTAGAGAGCACTGTTTTGCTAAGCGAGTTGCTGGTGTCCTATATTTTTTTGCGTCGTCCGGAAGTTATCGCGCAAGTGCTGGAGCAATGGAGATGAATGAATCGGTTTTATTCGAATCTGTGGATGAACTCTCTGCTTTTTGGTGGGGATGCTGAACGAACTGGTAAAGTTTCCTGATAATCGGGCGGAGTGGAGAAGGATTGAGGAGCAGTTCAAACGTAAGAACGGTATTCCTGGAGTTGTAGGGGCAGTTGACGGCTCGCTCTTCGCGATACAAAGACCTGGTGATTATGACTGCTTTTACAGCAGGAAAGGCTACACAGCTATCAATATGCAGGCGATAGTTGACGCGGATTTAAAATTTATGGGTATTGACATGTATCCTGACTCCTGGTCCGACAAAAGGATGCGGATGTATGCACCGTCTAGTGTCGCTGTTCGTGCACACATGCCGATCGAGACTCATTTACTTCAAGATTCGGGATATACACTCTATCCTTGGGTGCTTACCCCCTACATGGAACATGAAGAAGGGGAGAACTTTCGCAAAGAAAGAAAGATTTCAACTTTGCACACTCAGATACCCGAATGTCTGTAGAAATTGCATTCGGAAGACTGAAAGGAAGATTTTGTAGATTGAAAACAGTTATGGCTGAAAACAGTGGATAAAGCTTGTCGAGTGATTGCAGCTACTGTTGCGCTCCACAATCTGTTTCTGACTCTCGGTGAAGACACTGAAGTGGAGGAAGTCCTCGATTCTCCAGACGATGATGTCCGAGAGACAGATCCAATTTTGGCAAGGCGGTTTCGCGACGTTGCTGTATTTAAACGCGATTCCATCATGTCACTGGTCCTTGGTTAAGTTTTCGCTAATGCTTACTAGCTTGTCAAGCATTTGCTGCATCAACAACTGTTGATGTTGCTGCTGCTACAATAGCTGCGCGGTCAGCTTCGTTTGATGTTGCTGGTTATCAGCCAGCTGTTTCAATATCAATGCGTTTGCGCTGTCGCATTCGTATGTCATAGATGTGTGAGAAATTGCAGACGCTACTTTGGATATGCTGTTGGAGAGAAGCTCCATTCCTTGTGCAACGTGCTCTCCTTGCGATTTAGTTTTCTTCTTTGGTCGGCTCTTTGCGGTTGTATTCACCCGCGGTTGTGGTGTACCAGGGTCTGCTCCCGACAACGCAGGTGTGATGCGTTCGTCGTCTGATGTCGGTAGCTCTTCTAGGGTCGTCGTGGTTTCTGCAGACGAAAGAAATGAAGTCGACTGCATCCCTCGGGACCCCTACCAAACTTCACGCATGCGATCAAGACACGGAGGCTCTTCAGGAGGTGTTTGATTCACCGTTCGGTTCGTCGCATTGTTATACGCATGCCACAAACGCTTCATGTGCTTTATCTGCGAGAAGAAGAAAATCAACCGTTAAACACAATTGAACATCGGTTGAGTACGACGAATTCACATTTACCTTGTTCTTGCATTGTTCCGTGGTGACCGTCGCACCTACGATGGTGGAGAGTGTGCAAGCAAGCAAACTCCAGTTCTCTTTCTATTGCTGATTGTTTTTATTGTTGTCGAAGCGATCTTTGAGGTCTTCGTAGCGAATTTTGAGTAGGAATCAATGCGTGAGTCTGTCCACAAGAAAGCCTCTTTTTCCTTGCTCTTAGGTGGTCGACCTCGTCTTGGCCTTTTCTGCTTTTGCTGGCCTTGTGTTGCTTGCTGAGATATCGGTGGCTCAGCTGGCTGAATCTCAGTTGTGATCGTCTGCTGTGTATCTGTCTGGCGTCCTTGACACGGCTGTGCTTGGGGCGATAGAAGCTCGTCATGAAATGATTGTGCTAGCCATGGTGATCCAACAACACTACTTAAAGTTGGCTCGCCGGAGAGAGCAGGAAACATAGCGAATCCGCCGGGGGGCTGGCTAGCATCGGTGTCTTCCCCATCGCTCGCCATGGTTGTGTCTTGACGCTCCCAGGTTAAATGTTGACTAATCAAAGACGAAAAGGCGTACCTATTGAGTTATTAGATAACTTAACTCGATGGGAAACGCAAACAAAGACGCTCTAACACAGTGGCTCAGTTTTGTAAAGGAAGTTCCATTTGTATTAAACTTAAAAAATCTCAACAAAGTGATTAGCACAAATATAATCAAATCTGATTGGTAGATAATTGTGTTTAACACGATAAACCAAAATGGAGCGCGTATGTACTAATACTTGCTCTGCCACGATCCACGTGGGACCGGTGGATAACGACAACGTGGCCCCCACAGAGTGTGCTCCTGTTGCTTGGAGCTACTGTCGTGGGAGGCCTTTGCGGACTCCACACAGAGAACCACAACTGCGCGTTGCAACGAGTGTGTGAATGGACCAAACTGCCGTCAATTTTGGCACCGAGAAGAAGCGACAACCCCACCACCTGCGCCATCGACAGCAGATCTGTGCCAGGAACGCCTTACCACCGTAATCTCGACGATGGCCCCCAACCACAGCGTTCACGCAATCGCCGTCGCCACCGTATTAAGCCACGGCGTCGTCCCAAGAAAGCGAAAAACAGCGAGTAGCGTATTAAGTACGAATACACACGACATTTTGATGCTGTCAAATACTTTAGGGCCCGTTTGGCACCACGCGATAATACAATCACAATTTAGTTATAGATGCGACTTTTGGGCGAGAAGACTGAAATCGTGTTCGGGCGCCTTTGGCACACACATCTCGATCGCGATCTTTCGGATATTGCAAATCCTGGAGTAGATTGCAATTCGCCAGTTCAGGGAGGGATCATGGTAGACTACGAAGACAGCAGCGATGAAGAACAAGAGTCTGTTTTGCGCGCTCTGGCGCTGGCTGTAGGTTACTATAGCGGGCGCCACCTTTGTAAAGAGCCGTGCAGGACGTCAGTGCTTACAGGGGAAGCGTGGACAGCAGAGCTCGAAGAGGGAAACCCCGTACGGATCTTCGAGAATCTGAGGATGCCGTTCGCAGTCTGTGCAGGATAGTTGATCGAGCTGCACCGCCCTCTCCTTGGGTGGGTGTGGAGACAAACGAAAAGGTGGCCATGTTTCTCTACTGTGTATCACGTAGTGCGTCCAATAGTGAACTCCGAGAGCGTTTTCAGCACAGCGGTGAGACCGTGCACAGGTATTCAAACTACTTATACTACACAGTGGTTTACTATCTAACCTTTCCTTGCAATTAAAGGCATTTCCACTCGGTTCTAGATGTTATTTCCTCTCTGGCCCCTTCACAAATAGTGCAGCCGAGTACACCATCATCCGAGCTCACCCAAAATCCGAAATTTGCTGAGCATTTCGCGCGCTGTCGACTAGCGTTCGATGGAACACATATTCCAGCGTTCGTTCCCGATGAAAATGCAAAACCCTACCGTGATCGCTCTGGTGGGCTGAGTCAGAATGTGTTTGCGGCCTGTACGTTTGATATGTATTTTGTATTTGTCGTGGTGGGGTGGGAAGGTAAGACTTTTTAGTGACTATATTGTAGTTAGTTTACTAACCCTGTATCGTGTAGGTTCTGCGGCAGACTCCACGGTGTTGGCTGATGCTAGACGCAAGGGGTTTCTACTCCACCTGGGCTGTTTGATTTAGGCGATGCAGGATACGGTCTCTCAATGGAGGTGCTGACACCCTATCGCGGCGTGCGCTATCATCTACGTGAGTTTGGACAAGCCAAAGAAAGGTAACACATAAATCACTTCCATGTATCATCACTGACCCCGTTTTGTTGGGCTAGACCTCAAAACTACAAAGAGCTATACAACTTGCGCCACGCTCAGGCACGCAACGTAATTGAACGTGCGTTTGGCGTGTTAAAGCGTAGATTTCCGATTCTTATGTGCGCACCAGAATACAATGTCGCAACCCAAGCAAAAATTGTCGTTGCATGTTGCGTACTTCACAACTTTATTCGGCGCCAGAATGACCTTGAAGATGATCCTGAGGGCGAACTGGAACTTGATGATGAAGATCAAAGCTTTCAAACGACTGAATATAGAAACACAAGTACTAGCCGACACGCATCATATGCAGTAGCAGCTGAATTTCGAGATAGTTTAGCAAAGGCAATGTGGAATTCCTACGCAAGTAACTATTCTTAGGCATCTGACTGTCGGATGAAGTGAGATGATAAACAACACAACGACCGAGGTTTGTGCCTTGGTTTTCACTTAATTTGACCCCGTTGAATATCCAGCCAAAGATCACGCGCTTCACCTTCTTCCATCACAACAAATATTTGCGCCTTGCGTTCATCCAGCATTATGTCAAAAGCCTTGGCCATTCTGGTAGCCGTAAATTGATGTCCGTACACCTTCTGAAGAATTCTCACCGCCTTTTGAGACGGTGAGAGCACTTTCAAGCGCACGTTGCGGTTGTGCATCTCACCTGCAATCTCCTTCATCGCATCGGCAATCACGGCACCACCGTTCTCCCGAGTACGTTTTTTATTTTTTGCTGGTTTCCTTGTTGAGGAGGAGCTCCAGCTGAAGACAATGATGGAGACGATGTTGAGGTTGTAGAGGTTGGAGCATGAGCTTCGCTTGAAGCTTCAACCGTTGGCTCCGATAGGGAGCCAGAAGCAGGAGTAGGAGCGTTGGATCCCGTTAAGAAGTCTGTTGGACAGGCTTCGTCCGACGTGATAGCGTGTTCACCCGTTGTGTATGTTCCCTCGAAAAGCTCTACAAGCGCGTTATAGTAAGTCAATGGTGTTTGGCGATAGTCGACGCATTTGGGATTTCCCTGGACGAATTAAAGAGGTAAATATTATGCATGAAAACAATAGCATTGCTGAGGGTCCTTTACCTTCACATAGTCTTCCCATACATCATCATGGACAAGTACAACATCGCGTACAAGGTCCCAACCGAACCCCGACGCGGAGAGCATCCCCGACACAGCAGTATACTTTCCTTTAAGCTTTAACACCAGCCGCACATTAGATCTGTATTGAGCACTACAGGCAGGAATCCTCTTACCGTTTGCAGCCGTGACTTTATCTGCTGCTTGACCAACTCCAAGCCAAATTTCTGGTTGATCGCTGCCGTCACAGCCACCCACGCCTCTTTCTTGAAGCCGGAGTCCGAGCGTTTCCCCGCTCGGGCTTGATCAGTCATTGACTCAATGAGGAACATGTCGTTGGCCCCATCCCACGAAGCTCGCGGTGTCGCCAATGACTGGTAGTCACCTGGACGCACCAACAGGAAATGAGGGGGAGCTCCGGTCTTGGATCCTTTTCACGATCTAGACATTCTACTCAGAGCAGAATCTTTGCAAACACGATTTAGGAGCCTGATTGTGATATATTGGACGACTGTTTGGACACGGAATTGGGCCGAAAGATTGTGTTTCCATTTTTGCATTTCTAAGCTTGCGATATAAGGGGTCGTTTACAACGACAATTTTGTTCAAAATTCTGAAGTGGCGGGAATCACGATCTAGAGCTGTTAATCACGATTTCGGAGTGGTGCCAAACAGGCCCTTACGGTTTTTACGTTGTGTGTTTTGCATAGAACCCATGCGTATTGCACGACAAATACGATAGAAAAACGACATACACGCACTGACGCATTATACGGTGGTTAACAATTCATTTTGTTACGACATACAGCTCAAACTGACCAATTACAAATCTTGGTTAAGGCGACTTTGTCATGCCATAAGCACATGGAGACCAGTCCGTTCTTTGTGCGCAACCAAGCCTGATAGTTCCACTTAGCAAAGTAATACAGCTCGCAAACTGGAAGTTTTCAAGAACTTTGATCAGCACAACAGCATTGCGGCTACAATAGTCAAGTTCTATCCAACCCTTACCTGGTAAGCCGTTCAATAGTCGGCGTGACTTATCTACTCGTGGCGATGGTCGCTGCATGTTCTGCACCAAGTGACGCCAACAAGAATAAGGCTCGCTCAAGCGATGTGACTACTGTGCTTCCTGTATCGGTGGAGCTCAAGCTGGCTCAGCGGGTTGACAGCCTGTGCAAAGAAAGCATCCACGTCGTGTCACTAAAAACGCCAAAAATAGTCTTGTTTACTGCTTGCTTCTCTCCAGTGTCTTAAGGTTTCTTCACGATGACTTGAGAAATAAAGGTCTACAACCTTCCATCCTGTCATCCACCACCGTTCATACCTAGCCATCACAGTCTTGGCACAACACGTTCCCCGTGATGGGTCTGGAATGACTAGTGTTTCGGATATTAATCCTTTTTTGGTTGAGTTCTTTGTCGATCCATCATTCCGAACGCTGAACACACGGAATGGCCCTTCGAAGCATTGTTGCTGGTTGGTTCATGTAGGTTGCTCGCGAAACCATCACAAGCTCTTCGGGTCGGTATTCATACTCGTGTCGTGCTTTGTTTTCGCGTTCGTGACGCGTTTGATTTGAATATGTGTGCACTGCGGATGTTGTTGCCAGTCTATCTCTTTTTGACAGTCGAAAAACATGTCGCGACCGAGCGCTACTTAGCTTGGTGACATTGCCATTATTGCGCGATGTTGTGCTCGCATAGCGAACATTACACTTGGCAAACTGTTCTCCTTTTCTCCCGTATTCGTTATATTCTCGGCTCGAAGCGTATCGTTGATCGTCCGGTGTTCTTGCTCTAGCTTGGGGTTTTGCTGTGTTCGGAATACTAGCGATGTCACAACTTTCTACTTTGTAGTTCCGTTATTCAGCTTACTGGCGTGTGGTTATCAGTTGACCCATCCTTGGTTTACAATGCGCGCTGCTTCGACACTCGTGTCATTAACCATTGATGCGATTTCGATTAAGCGTGTGGTGATGTCGATGGCAGCCAATGTACGCCATTGTTGTCCCGATCCTAATGTCCCGATGGTGTCCACTGCTATCTCCGCCCAAGATCGAACCTCTATTGCCTTCTCTGGGAGTCTTCTCTGGGAGTTTAATCTAGTGATTTCTACACGCCTTGCTGCGGACTCACTGCTTACAGTTGCGAAGTCAGGTCCGGACATACTCCGCCATTACTATCACCAGTGTTTTAGGAACTCGAGCATTACCCGTTCTCTCGGATGCACAGGCCACTGACGGTAGGTGTGGCCAACCTTTTTTTGTAAATTCCAGGGATAGTATGACCCATCCATTTGCCTTGCTGACTAACACCTTGGTGATGTCAATCGCGTGTCAGACTGTGTCAGCGCCTTCGTAAAGGCGCGTTTGCTGCTGTACTTCTTCGATATCTCCGACCAAAACCGAATGAAAGAGGGGCTTATCCTTGGCGGATGCACTGGCCGAAGGTGTCACTTCGTGACGAGACAGTTTTGAGAAGGCATCTGCGACAATGCTCTCAAGGATCTTGATATATATTATTACAGACGCATACTCCTCAACTTCAGGCCTCCAGTGCAGCATCTGTGGGTGAAGGTCGGTTGCACTGAGGTATTGTAGTAGGCGAAGATCTTATGCTTACATCCCGATATGCGGCAATATTCGTGCTGCATCGCAGACAGATCCTAATGTATATCGTACTCGGCTGCACAGACTGGAATACTGTGTGGAATAGTGGTGCCTACATCACCCTCATATGGAGTATCTTGCTCTTTTTTCTCTTCACAACTGCACCTCCTCCATATCGTACAGTAATTGAGAGAAATTTAGACTTTGGGTTACGGTGTCATATATTTCATAGGGCTACCGTAAGTCTATCAGCACTAAAAGGCAGGTTTATCGGTCGTGGTATCATCGTTCTGCAATAGCGGAAATATTAATCAAAAACACTGCATTTCAATCACCATCCATGGTCTGTGCTCACTTGGTTAGGGGAATGAACTCGATAAGTATCGAATTCATATGATCAGCCGTCTTTACCGTCATGGGTTTGGCATATACTCAAGCTGCGGCGTCTCGGTCAGCAAGCCACAGCATATAACCGTTCATTTGCACATACTTCTAAACCCGAACTCTTAAATACTCTCGATGATATTGCACTTGGTAATGACGTTACCGCACACATACATTCGAGGCCGAACAGATTTGCTTTCCATATGGCTTCCATGCTCCGTAAATAGAGTTAATGTCTCAACGTGATTGCCTGACTTGGTTAGCAACATACTCGATTTTGGCATTCCACATATTGAACGATTAACAGCATTTTATTTCTGTCCACTGCTCATTGCTGCAATCCGCTCCAAATACGTTAAGATTACTACAGAACATTTGAGACTGATCCATCCCAAAAACAAGCTCACACATCGTATCGCCATCTGCGCTGCACACAAGCGACTAAAGATATTAGTAGGGGCTAGCCACAGCTCCGTTAGAACTTTTTTCACCCAAGCAGATGTGATTCGTCATGAACGGTTCTTCTGTTGTACACAATGAAGGTGAATATTTCGCGTCGTCGAAACGAAGCTCCTCAAGCTTTGCTCTAACACGAAATCGAACCTGACAGTATCGATGTTGTAGCCATCGCTTTATATTTGCTACTACACCCGCTATTCAATTAGTAGATAGCATTCCGTCATTTACAATTTCGAACACATCTGATGAGATCCCTGTCTTGTAAGTAAGCACGTAAGGAAAATTAAGTACCAGTATTTTAGAGGAAGCTACTTAGGTAACACTAATCGTAGAACACATTTTTCTTGCAGCGCCATTGCACTAATATCGAGCATATAACAGTGATTCTCATCCTCTACCACCCACTGCGTGCATGCTTTTACTTTAGGTTCGCAGGAGCACCTTTCATGATGCATTTGGATTTTCGACCGGGCTTGAAAGGCTCAGGAACCCGTGTAAAAGTTGGACATCCAAATCATTCAGACAACATGGTACCGTGACCCATCTCAGGGAACTTTGGCGATGGCGAAAAGAGACGCAATGCCAAAGCATCAGCCACTACAACTTGTGCTATACCCTTCTTGCTCATGGTGGTATCCAGTTCAATTAGTAAATTTACGAAAAGCCGCCAGATGCGGGCTGCCACATACCCTTGCTGGTTTCGGAGACCAGCGGGCCTTGCTGGCCGCGAATATCCGCCAATCCCCCACGTCAAGACACATTACCGAGACACTTTGAGATCGAAGCGGTCGCGGTGTAAATCCCACCATCTTCCCTACGGGGCTTGACCAGCTTCAGTAGCCACAATTCTTTACAATGCGAGGTAGAGCGGCTTGGTAACCGCGCACTCAATCCGCGAAAGTGTGGATTTCGCGCAATTACGAAACAACTTCCAGCATAGACAATATACTGAAGCGAGTTTTCTCTGTCACTGGCCAACTTGTTGTTATTGCTACTGACAAGCCTATTAATGACGGCGATGTTAAACCTGGCGAGGATGAACTGATAGAAAAGCTATTGAAATGGTGCGCAAATCTCCTTTACAACATGGCAAGCAAGTATATATGTTGCTATATAATTCTGCAACAGCTATTTGCGATGAAACATAGCCAATGTCTTCCAACCTTTTGTTTCACCGATGGGGCGGGATGAAACAAACTCAAAATTGCGAAAGACAATCAAAGCAGTTAATTCGTCGCATCTCAAGGTGAATTATCTTATGCATACAACTGGTACGATAAGCAACACGCACGACAGAGAGAGGCGTTAGTCAATTATCTTTACCTAGATAAACTCACCGCAGCATTATTTACAACAGTAGTTAATTAGTTCGAGCAATTGCACTCCTTCCCCGATTTACTCACTAGATATGTACTCGTGTCGTTTTAAAGAATGAGACCAAGAAGGAAAGTCGTGCTTTGGACGGGCAAATTTCGTTTAGTTAAATTATTGAAAGATGGAGTGTCGTCCCCAATGATTCCGAACCCAATTTACGTGGCTATAGAAGGTGCATGTAGGTTAAACTGTGAGATGGAGGACTTCACATCTCAATGTGGAGCTTCATCACGCAGAATGCCAAGGATAGGTGCACGTGTCAATCTCGATTTAGGACGAGTGACACCAAAGAAATGATAAGTGTACGGAATAAGAAGATTCACAACAAAAGGTACGTGTGTTGTACGTTCCCTCAAGGCTACAACGGGTACGGCATATATATATCGAGAAATAATATAGCATGCGTTTGTATTGACAAATCGCACGACAGCTGATGACGGTGGTTTGGCACGGATTCCCCTTCACTCGAGAACTTATCACCTGCGGTGCAAGTGAGAACCCAACCTGCGCCGAATTCGCTGTAGCGAGTCATGGGCTTTCTATTTCGGCATACACGCGTTTCTACTTTACCTCCGAAGTCTACTTGCATCTCTACCTACATTGATCATGACTATAAGACAGAGTGCAGGCACCATGGCGCACGAAGCGTCACACAAAAGGTTAACTGGTTTCAGGACTAGCCCACGAACGCCAGGCAACCCCTCCATCCACACCCCTTCGCCCCGATAACGTACAGAGACTTCTATTTGATCGGCAATACAAAGGCAAGAGGGGGATCTGTTTGAGATTATTTGAGGGTCCCCAAAACAAAACGTTGCTTATCTACATTGTGCTTATTTTAAGATATCGGCTGCTGAAGTTAATCATCTCAATTTCGTACTTATCTGAAGTTCTGTGAAACGGGCAATTTCCTTTCTTTCAGAATAAATAACGAGCCTACCCCACTCGATCAGAGGGAAAGTGTGGTTATTCTTCCCTCCTGGGTAGTCCAGAGCGCTGGATCATGTCGCTCGACGGACTCCCTCCAGACGGTAATTCTGTCTTGATTGGCGATTGCTCCGACAATTCGGATCTGTGACTCACCCGCGGATTCAACACTTTTCGCAATCACTATGAAAAGCAAAAGCGCTGTGAAGAGGTCAACGCAGCTAAAGAAGATCTTCTTATGTATCTGGAGGATGAATTGCTCGCAACATATGCCCATAGACTAGTCCAAGAAGATTCGTGCGGAAGTGGCCGTGATTCTGTGGAGCTACTACAGATACATAGGAAGAACTTGGGCGACATACTCAAGCGGCACGCCTAATAAGGTATGTTTGCATAAGGAATAATCATTATCCCCTCTACCTGAAACCCCTGTCCTGGTAGGCAAAAATACAATACTGCCACGAAATCTGCAGAGGAAATTCACACCGTGTTTGTGATGAATTTCTTCGAGTAACCCACGTGTCCGAGCGTATCCGACACTTCTTCAATTTGGTACTTTTTATCGCTTCTCGCCATCAGTTGTTTTGGGATTTAACTCACCAATGATGCAAGGCGGTTCAGCTCGAAGGATCTATTGCAGATCATTGGGGGATCAGGTCACTCGGAGATCAATCGAAGTTTTTGGGTAGGTCACGTCGGTAGGTCTTGAGGTTTTGCTTAAGTATCACCGTGGTCTCATGTCCTCCGCTCATTCGACACTTCACAAAATTCCCAGAAGAACCTAATAGAACGTCGCCCTTGCAATGACTCACCTCCCACGCTTTAGCATAACAACGGCGTGTCTGCTACTGGTAATGGCGATCAAGTTCCACCATCCCAAGTCGATCTGTTGGTGTCGACAACGCTCAGCCTCTAGAAAGCACGCCGCTGATTCCGGTATTAGTACTGGTGGTGCGCGATTCCAGTCGAATGAAACCGGGGGATGGTTAGAAGACGTGTGTGAGAAGGCCAACTTCCAAGCCTATTATGGCGATGATGACGAGGTAGTCATTACAGCTAACCAGCGCCCTCCTCCGCTCAGTTACTAGCCGCCGTGCTGAAGGTCCTGGAGAGACTGCGCCAAGTGGAAGTGAAGGGCCCAATCCCAGTGGGGATGGAGCTGCAGATAGAACTGAAGTTCAAGATGAGAAACAATGCACAGATCTTGAAAGGAAGAGGAAGTCTTGCTATTGCCGCGTTGCCGGAGGCGTGAGTGAACATGTTCTGATAACAAATCGAGGAGGTACTATCGCGGTTGAGAATTGCGGGGCATCTAGTTGAGACACAGCTCCCTGGGACAGCGAAGTAGAAATCTGTTAGAACACGTCGCCGCCTACAAGACGTCTACAGCTAAGCACTCATTCGCCACGCGGCGACGACCCACAAGAGCAGACAGCGATAAGGAATGGGATACGCAAACGAAGCTGTATATCAACGTACACACGAGCAACTTGTACAAGTTAGGATTACATATCGATGTTGCTTTTACCGAAGTCAAAGCTGCACAGCAAATCTCGCGTTTATCGCAACAACAATGAAATACGATTTTGCCAATAGTGTTTCACACACATGCATTCCACCGTCCATGAAGGTGACTAAAGTTCTTGACTCGAATGGGATGCGAGACGTTATGGCTGCAATGCAGCGGGATGTTGACAGCTTAGCGAAATCGACGGTAGCAACACCGCTTCAGATGTGATATGAGCTGTGCACAAAGTACTACCGAGTACCAGAAGTCAACTACGTCGTGCGTGGAATGGCAAAAGGGCAAGTGCTTTAATGTGTTCACCGTGCACGTGCACTGCACTATGGAACTGACATGCACGGTCGTGTTGAAATGCCATCATTAGTGGATGTTATGAACAGCAACTTACTGTTTCAGCAGTACCACCACGTTTGGGTTAATAGAGAAGGCAAGCAGAGCCGTGTGATTGACTGGACCAACCCAGCACTTTTGAAGATTCTCCGCTACGGAAACATCACAGTCTTGCTCGGTGATACCTTCGGCTGCGTGCCCGACAAGTTCGCGCAACGTGTGGTTGTGATGGTGTTTGACAGAGGTACTAAGCTGTATATTCCGATTTCCTTCATACTTTGCTCCCCCAGAACTACGATACATACTGGAACTTTAGCAATGCATGTGGCGAGGCCCTTATGATTAAAGAAGTTGTGGCGAAGTGGGTGAACACCTTACCGCCCAACGTATAGCGCGCCCGAAATGTAGGGAGGAGTGGTCGTTCGAGAAGTACCGAGTTTTGGGGTAGTACAGGTCCTGGATCAAGTACTAGACTCGATCCTGATTGGCGTGTGACCTTGTGCAATCCCTATAGGTGTCGATTAATTCGGCGGACCGGGTTTCACCGGGTATTTGTATTCCTAAGATAGACACACAGAAAATGTAAGAACTTCCAGGTTGTACGTGTCCTGGGGGTCCTGAATGTGGGTTGAGAGATCACGAGTAAAGACCTTCTTCCCAAAAGATAACCTTAAACAATACGGAGTTTGAATATACAATATGCAGCCTAAGATCGCACGGAAATGAATATGAAATGCAACGGGCACTCGGAGTGTCCACTAGCAACTTAACAAATAAAATAACTGGATCACTCCGAGTATTCAAGCCCACTGGTTCCCAAGTTAAATCGACTTGAACGTGTTGAGAGTTATCACGCGGTTATGTACATTTGGGGTGTACTTCGTAATTTCGGATGGCGTCTTTGTATCCGGTATTCGATTGAAGTTTCAGGATGTGGGAGCGTTTACATGTGCAGGTGTGGTCGTAATTGTGGAAACCTTGAAATTCCGGGGTGTCTTGGGTGATTTTCGGTTCCGTCAAGGTAGGCTGCTCCTCGGGATACGTTCACCGAGGGCATTTGCTTCCTTCTCGTGGATACCTGCCGTCAAGGAGTCGGCGGTCAGACTGAGCGTCGATATTGCATCCTGAATGTGGTATCCATTCAGGGCGTACGCTTCCAACCCGTGAGCCTCTCCGTAACCGAACATCTGCATCCCCAAAGTCCAAACCATCCATTCGCCCAGGAGTCCCACTCAATACCCATCTTGAAATCCATCATCTCTTGTCCGAATCAGTCTGCTCGGGTTGTCCCGGCTGGGCAGCTGCGGGTGTGCCTAGAAACTTCGAAGGCACATCGTCACAAAGTTGTGTGCGACTTCGAAGCCGCCTTAATTAAAACGATGAGTGACTGGTTGCTTATTTCACTTTAAGCGGGTTTGTAAGCGTCGAACGCTTAAGGAACGTCTCCGCTATGACCAAATTAAGATTGTTATGCTATCTGGCTTTCTCAATATGTTGATCATGATCGATAAAAGCAAGGTAGCGAAGCAAGGAATTCCATGGCTCAAGAATGCTATTAAGGCAAAGTGTGGGAACGACGACATTACAAACACTGAGACCAAATGTCATTTTCCGGTAATACTTTGAGTATACTTGGCTGACGTAGTTCCAGCCAAAGTTTAGGAATGCCAATGGTTTCACCAATGGCGTAGTCGCGCGGACAATAATCCACTTGAGAGGTTCAATGGCGAATTGAACGTGACTTTTGGATCTCGTCATCCTTCTTTGCCGCGATGCATTCAAACTGTAGAATATTTTTCTCGACGCCAAGTCCACGTATCAGCTGTGGAAAAGCTGTACCCTCCCATCGTGTTGAATGATGTGACCAGCCATGTCCAGTGGAGTTCCAGGATAGGTAAAGTGAAGTGGTTATCAGAGGTTTTTAGCAGAACTGTGTTTTCACGAAAAGTCTGTTGACCATACGGGTTTTTCGCCTAACCTTATCTTGGAACTGACAAGTGTGAACAGGTAGGTAGCTTCGAACACACCAATCGAACAACAAAATGCTGTTCTTGCTCATCATGGTACAGTGAGCTAACTCGTTCTCCGGGCGCGCTAAACTTTAGGTGGAATAGAAGACATTCGGGAGAGACATTATGGCGCTGAAGAACTTTGCTAGCCTCACGTTCCTAACAGCTCGATACCAATTCTGCGTTGAACAGTAAACTGCCCGTCATGTTTTCAACAGATGAAGGCTACGAGAGCGACATGCTCCATGTCGTGCGTCAACTGACTTTAGGTTTGCGGGGACATCAAAAGCGTGCGTATCTGCTGCACCTGTGGCATCAAGCGCAATATGAAGGAAGCACGACTGTCATCGCAGCAATATATCGGAAGCAATTCGCCGAGATGCTCGTTTCCAACCGTATCGGATCTACGGAGACCAAGCGTACGGTAACGATGATGTGCTATGTAGCCCGTACGCAGGAGCAGTTGGAAATCTATCGCGGCAGCAACGACAAGTTAATGTCAGCATGAGCCGAGTTCGAGTGTCTGTAGAATGGTCTTACGGACAGGTTACGAACTATTGGACAGCGCTCGACTATAAACGACAAGCGCGTGTTGGTATCCAGCCTGTTGGTTTAATGTACAAGGTCGGTGTCTTCTTCACAAACTGCATCACCTGTGCTCGTGGTGGAAACACAATTAGTGACTACTTTGGCCTGTCGCCTCCAAGTCTAAAAACGTATTTGCAGAGTGATTGAATAAACGGTAGCATTTCTTGTTATGCATCTTTCCGCAACCCTCGATTTTACTTGTTCTTGCTGGTGAAAGCATCACGTAGGACTTTCCCACACTCGAAAATAAGCTGTCGGTTCCGTTCTTCAGACTCACGACGAGCTTGTAGAGCTCGCTCTTCAGCTCGCTCTTGTGAAAGAGCGCGGTCTTGCTCCATTTGCATTCTCTTAGCTTGCACCTCTCGCTCAAATGTGATGCGATCTTCATGCTGCTGAAGTTGCGATTGCATTTGCTGCTCAAATTGCTGTCGGCGAAGCTCCATATCGGCGCGTAAACGCTTTTCTTGCCGCTCAGCTTCTTTTTGAAACGCGTTCTTACGCTTCGTTCTACGGGGTTTGCTTGGTGTTGACGAGGATGACGCAACATCGTCTATATCCTCGCTGTCGGATACACTGGAGGTCGACTCGTAGTCTTCTGCTCGAAGTGCTCGCTTCACGATGGCTTCTTCTACTATTTCAGATGCACAACGGGTAGCGCTAGCCTCGTCTGCCTTCTTCTTTTTTGCTCGTTCCTTCTAGTCATCCTTAATAGCGTCTTCTAGCAACACATATTGACCCACCAAACCTGCCAATGTCTCGTAATGGCTCTGTTCGTTGACAGCATCATGGCTTTCCTCGATCCCGCTCCCCAGGGCGGAACGAAGCTCACCTGCACGCCAGTGTTTTTTTCAGGAGCCGCACACGATCACGAACTTGCTTCTCCACAACTTTCGTCTGGATAGCCGTAGATATACGCTCTGCTACATGTGTCCACACCCGAGCGGCATCCCCGTACTTAGCTTCAAATGGCTTCTGGGAAATCACTTCCCTCATGAGCTCTTTATCATGCTCCTCCGTAAACCGAAACACCATCTTGGTCGCCTGCAGTTAATTACTGAATGTGAGCAAAGCGTAGGTAGAACTCAGCTAATTTTAAGCGCCGTCGACATCAGGTCACGAAGAAGCAGGACGGTTCTGCTAAAGTTAGTTAAGGAGCCTTGTCGGTTGTGCTGGCAGATGCTTGACAAGTCTGAACAGGAACAGTTCTGCTAAAAGCCTCTATCTAAGGAAAGAAGTCCACGAGGCCTTGTGATATGTCGGTTGGTCTTGTAGCAGTTATATGAGTAGGTCACACTTAGGACACATGATCTATACGCAAGCCCTTATTGTCTATGGCCTGCGAAAGACACTACGGTTTAACTGCGTTTACGATGAGCGGGTCAGTGGAGAAGGTATTGACCAAGTGAACTCAATACTTTACGACTTTCTTTTAGAGAACACCATCGCTCGAACGATCCGAGGGTTGATAGTTTATGTGGACATTAATAGAGACCAGAACAAGTCCAACCATGTCACTCACTTTACTAGTACTGGTTCACAAAGAAATGTTCGACACATTAATTTTATGCTTCTTGTGCGAGGTCACACAAAACGCGATAGGGAGTGGGCAAATTCACAAGTGAATAAGCCGGTTGGACGGTTGTACTGTGAAAAAAGCCGTTACTAACAGTCCAGAGGCTGCTACTGCATCGTCGGTAAAGCATCTCCAACGTGACAACCATATGTCAATGGGGTTCAATGCCGTTCGGAATGGATTACAACCCGCTGTCTGCTGTGCAGTGGTGTCACATTTCTTGATGACTAAAGAACCACACGGCAAGACTAGTAGCAAAGCTGATCCAGACGATACCGTGGTATCTGAAGACGTGCCCCGCAAAATCGATGTCTCTAAGCCGACAAGCAGCAAAGTGGCGTGGATGTTCGAGCGCTGTTTGGAGTCTATCTCGGCCCCTCAGTCAAACGCCGAGAAGATCAACAAGCTGCATAGGAAAGTTAGATCGTTTGTGTCGGTAGAGTTCCAATACGATCCTCGGTATGAAGCGCTAAAACCATCTGAAGCTGTGTAGTCCAAAGTCCTTCTGCACTTGCTCTCCTGCAACTGCTGCTGCATGTCCATCTCGTGATGTCGTGCTCGAATCTCCGTGATGACCCTTGTTGTTTTCGCACTTGTGAGAATTAAAGCAAAATGCAGAATGAATGAATTAGAAAAGCTTAAACGCAAAGAAACCTGCTCGACTAGTCCTGGAGCACCCTTGCAGGTTGAAGATGAAGTTCTGCAACTGCAAGGTGTGCCTGATCGTTGCACACTGGCCTGACCGTCGTACGCCGTCCTCGACACGCGCGTAAAGTCCTTGGCCGCCGAGCTGGTTTGACTTGTCGCCCTGCAGGATATCCTCGTTGCAGCTGCAGATGGCGAGCTTCAACCTCGGTAGCAGCAGCTGCTGGAGCCAGCTGGTGACAACAACTCTAGACGCTATACTGCAACATACCAGAGCCGTTCCATCATGGTGCCACTTGTCTCCCTAGCACCATCTCGTGCCACCGCTGCTCGTAGTAGCACTACAGTCGGATCGTCATCATGTAACTCCATAGTAGGTGATGCTGGTGGCATCACCGTTCGGATTCGACGTCTGGGAATTCATACCCAACATAGGTTGTAATGACGACGGACAAGCGTGATGAGAGGAGCTTCTGCAGGTGCCGACAAGAAGACACGAGCAGATCAAGAAGCAGACGAGATCGAGCACAAGATCGGCTCTCACATTGGAACGAGAGTCAACTGCATGTGAAGAGAGCTTCAAGTGGGTAAGCTCAACCTGCAGGTTAGGTTGAAGTGCAAGTAGGGTGAGGACTACTAGGAGTGCATGAAGGACAACTAGGAGGACAAGTCTGCCGAGAACAACGTAACCTTGCCGAATCAAACTTAGTTGACATTTTACCAGCAAAACAACAAGTGGCCTTAACCACACGTGACACTGGTCAAATGTGGTGCCTGAGGTTGTGGACCGCACAGAAAAACAACGATACAGATAACCCTGTCCTAAATGATCACTGTAACAACCGATATACTGCTATACATGATATGAAGTCGGTCCACCGACTTGGTAGTTAGGCAAATGTATGGGCAAAAGCTGATAACTGCTGAATCTGAAATCTGATAGCCGATCTACCGGAAATCTGATGTAAATCTGTCACCTACGCCGACTGAAAAAAGCCGTCAATTGATGTCTGCTTCGTCCGATTCGCTTTCTCTATCCGCATTTCGTCCCTCACACGCGTCTGAACTTTTCGCATGTCTTTTTGCAGCCTCTCCTCAACATCAGGGTGATCTACTAGTAGTGCAATCACATTGCGAACAGCAATTACTTTGTCCTCGGTGCTAATTTGCATGAAGTCTTCATCTTCAACGTTATCGTCGTCTCCTTCAAGAGAATCGCCTTCTGCCGTATCAAGGAACGTCGAGTCCGTGGTTTCTTTCAGTATTTCCTCAATTCTCAGCGTCTCAATCTCAGTCTTTTCTTCGGCTGGGTTGCATACAAATTCATCGATGGCCATAGGATCTCTAATACGAAGTCGACGAATGCACTCAGAAAGCTCTCCGTGGACAAGCACATCCGTCTCTTTCTTCGAGCGAACTGACGAAGTTCTTCCCAACACAATACCAGTATGACGAAAGCAGTTAAGTACCAGTTCTTTGTGAATGTCACGCCAACAAGCTTTCACCCATTTCATTGCCGTAAGCTGATCTATTGCGTAGATGTCACGTTGAATACCCTCTTCTTCTTTGTCCAGTGCTGCCTGAAGTTGGCGATGGCGATAGCGCCTTTTCAAAACAGCGATGATACCAGCATCTAGTGGCTGTAGCTTCGATGTGGTGTTTGGCGGTAGATAGAGCACTCCGAAGCACCATTCCTGTGGCACAATGCGATGAAGCATTATCTACCATCAGTAAAACTTTACGCCGTTCATTTTCCATGTCATTATCAAACGAAAGGAGCCATTCTCGGAACAACACGCCCGTCATCCACGCCTTCTTATTGCTACGATAAAGGAACCCCCACTGTTCACCGCTCTTCTTCTTGAAGCAGCGAGGTTTATTCGCGTGACCTATAAAGTAAGGCTCGCGCATATCGGATCCATCCGCATTGCAAAAAAGGGCAACTGTTATTCGTGTTTTGCTCTTCTTCGCGCCTTCAATTTGCTTAGCAGCTATGGTTTTATCGGGACACAACTTATAGAACAGACCCGTTTCGTCAAAAGTGTATATGTCTGCGAGAGCGTATCGTTTAACTTCAGCGCGAATAGTCTTTAGAAGATCTGGAATTGCCGCCATATCAACAGACCCACTCTCACCATGAGTCGTGAAGCTCTTGAAGCCATGTCTACTCTGAAAAGACTGGAGCCATCCATGAGAAAACTTAATCTGATCTTCTTCTGCGACACCAAGCTTCTGCAGCATTCGTAGTCCTTTAGCTTTCACCATGTTTCCATCCAGCATTATCTTTCGAGCCTGACAATTTAGCACCCAGTTTGCTAAAGCTTGATCAAGTTCTGGAAAGGCGAGGGGTCGCGATCGTCGTACTTGCAAGTCTTCATCGCCCAAATTCTGGAAATAGTCACCTCTCTTAAGAATAGCGAAGATTGTCGCCTGTGCAGGCCTTTTGATTAGAGCAAACATTCTCTCTGCTTTCTCAGCGAGTTGTGCTTGAGTTAAACCTGGCTCATCTTTCTTCCACAAGCAGATTTTCTTCCTCTGCTCATTTGTCAGATTGCCAACATGCTTGCGTACTCGACCCATGGCGAAAGCTTGAATGGCTAGTGCTGACTGAGAGACCTTATGCACAGAAGTCAAAGACTTTTGAAGTATAAATGTGTATTGCTTCAAGATCTTGTTCTTGAAGGACAAGAATATCTTGAACACGATATTATTGCTATATCTGATAGCGATCTTGTCTACGGGACATATCCGGTAGGACAGGTTTAACTGTACTCGATTTTAGATAAGTGCAAACCCAAGTCCCATAATGAGACCGCGCAAAACATAATCGATTACCGAAATTCCTTTGCCAAAGGGCACCCCCCATTACATAGGTAAATAAAAGATACAATGATTTGAAATACATGTGGAGAGCAAGCGCAGTATTAATCAGTCATCCTCTACCCCGAAGTCGTCCTCAACCTTCTCAGTGATTGCAAAACGTTCTAGCTTCTGATCTAAGACGTCAACTTCTTTTGCTTGGAGGCGAGTGCTCTCCAGTGGTATTGCACGGGTGTCTGTCGGTATTGCAAGTTTTCGAAAACCACTCGCCAGTGTATCAATGGAAAGATTTTCCCACGCGTTTGTCATCCATATCAATAATGTGGCTCTAGATGGAGCCTTAAGTTTGAATTTTCCTGGCGCGCCACTCTCCTGATGAGCTCTCAGTTGCTGCTGTAAGTACTCCACCCATAGGCCCCTTAATTCTAGTTTGAATGGCTTCATCTAAGCGATGTCAGCCGGTTGGCATGTCGACGTGTAGCCCGGTGGAATCCTCATTAGCACTACATTGATACTTTCTGCATACTGCTCGACTGCCGGCGTCCAGTGGCTACTAAAATAATCCCAAAGAAGATAAATCTTCTCTCCTAGACTGTCACGGGAAGAAAAATAATACCGTAGAAACTTAATAGAGAGTTCACCATTCCACCATCCTTTTGGGTTGCAATAAATTTGAACGTCGTGCTTATCCATTAATGGACAAACCTCTTTCCACAGAGTTCTGTGACGATGTGCCTCTGAATTTTCTAGGCACACCCGCAGCTGCCCAGCCGGGACAACCCGCACACTGATTCGGACAAGAGATGATGGTTTTCGAGATGGGTATTGAATGGGACCCCTGGGCGACTTGATGGTTTGGACTTTGGGGATGCAGATGTTCGGTTACGGAGAGGCTCACAGGTTGGAAGCGTACGCCCTGAATGGGTACCACATTCAGGAGGCATTACCGACGCTCAGTCCGACCGCCGACTCCTTGACGGCAGGTATCCACGAGAAGGAAGCAAGTGCCCTCGGAGAACGTATCCCGAGGAGCAGCCTACCTTGACGGAGCCGAACATCACCCAAGAACACCCTGAAACTCCAAGGTTTCCACAATTACGACCCTACCTATACATGTAAACCCCAAGACTGTCTCCCTCATCCTGAAAGTTCGATCGCCTACCGGATATGAAGATTCCATCCGAAGTTACGCCATGTACCCCGAAATGTACATCCCGAATGACAATACATCCTGAATGATCAAGCGACTGTCGAAGAACAAGATCGAAGCCCAAGCTGCTGAAGATAAGTTCAGTCCAGAAGTCAGTTTACTGACATTCAAGCGGAGTCAAGACAGTACGACCCAAGAGTATCGCAATCAGATGATTACACCGTGCAAGAACAAGACTAGTGCTGCCTATCTCAGAAGAGCCGAGACATCTTTGATGAGTGTATGCAGATCCAAGTTCGACGTGACATTCCAAGTATAATGAGACCAAGTCTACCCGAGTGTGACCTCACGAAGTAAAGGAAGACCGCCAAAGAAGTACCAAGACTACCAATATTGAAGAAGAATTAAGAATGCCAAAGAGGTAGAAGATAATTTTAAACAGAGTTTGTTTTGCGTTGAAAAGCACAAGTGTCTTCGAGTTCGCTTCATATTGGGAAGCCTAAGTATCTTCGTCGCACAGGCAACCTAGGGAGGTCGCCGTACTTTTTAACACATCTCGTCAAGGAAGGACTACCTGGAGGACCGCTCACATTAGGAGGGCCCCAGAGTGAGGACGACCAAGGCCGCGCTAACTACGCGAAAACTCTCAACACGTTCAAGTCGAATTAACTTGGGGACCAGTGGGCTTGAACACTCGGAGTGATCCAGTATTTTATTTGCTAAGTTGCTAAGTTGCTAGTGGACACTCCGAGTGCCCCTTGCATTTCATATTCATTTCCCTGCGATCTTAGGAGGTTTGGTAGTGATCACCCCTAGGATTTGACTGTTGATTACTGTGTTTAGGAAAGACATTCTATTGTTTCCCTCGAGCATTTCGAGGGTGGTGCGCGTAGGGCATCCCGAAATTTACCTGTATTCGGGCGTGCTAACTAACTGACAGGCTGCATATTGTATATTCAAACTCTGTTTTATTTTAGGTTATCTTTTGGGAAGAAGGTCTTTACTCGTGATCTCTCAACCCACATTCAGGACCCCCAGGATACGTATAACCTGGAAGTTCTTACATTTTCTGTGTGTCTATCTTAGGAATACAAAATACCCGGTGAAACCCGGTCCGCCGAATTAATCGACCCTATAGGGATTGCACAAGGTCACACGCCAACCTGGATCGAGTCTAGTACTTGATCCAGGACCTGTACTACCCGAAAAGTCGGTTCTTCTCTAAGGACCACCCCCACTCTTCGGGCGCGCTATACTTTGGGCGGTCAAGTGTTCACCCACTTCGCCACAACTGGTGCGCGTGCCCGGATTTGGTTGCCGTGGATTTCACCGATATTTTGTATTAAGTTAGATCTAGAGGGTGCTGAGAGCTACTAACCTTACTAATCTTGGGGTTATGAGTGAAGTTGAGAGCACACGCGAAGAAGGTGGACGCGGTCGAGGGCGCGGAGGAGCGCCAAGACAGTCGCGTCGAACTCGTGGGATGCAACCCGAAGCGCAGAAGCCTCTCGACATTGTCGAGAAGGAAGCTCGCGCTCGGACGCTGCGAAGCGTCGAGCAGCTCGCGAGGAGAGAAGAAGGCAGCGGAGCCGATGGACGCTCAAGAGCAGCCGGATTCGGAGGACACATTCAGGGGGCGCACCATGTTTCCCTGATGAAGTGCACCGAAGATGGCCAGAAGGAGAGCGCGCCGGTTGGCTCTGGCGGAGACTCCAGCTCGGATTCGAGCGTGGAGGTTGTGGGTGTGTCCGTCCCGGATGCACCCGTTCAGGCGTCTGTGGGAGGCGCCGCCGTGGTTGAGTGCCCGGCTGAGGAGGTTTTGGTGAAGCCCCAGCCGGATGAAGATGTGATCAGCGTGGATGACGACACGGAAGAGAAGATGATTCCGGAGGAGACGCCCACGATCAAGTTGGAAGGCCCGTTGTCGACGGTCAAGGAAGAAGTGGTGCTTGAGGACTCGCAAGAGACCTCGCACCTGAAACCGGAGACGTCGCTACCGTCTGACCTGCAAGTGTTGAAGCCAAGCTTCACAAGTACACCCGAAGTCCAGTCGCCAAGTAGATCCCGAATGGAGATCGACTTGACTGTGAACGAAGATCCAGTGGAACGCGAAGCGCCTTTCAGCGTGGACCAGGGGAAGACGTACGTGGCCGACCAAGTTCGTCGTTGGGAGCAAGTTACTCTGGAATTCGTGATGTCTCCGACGATCGAGTACACGTGGCCGCACCCGAATCCAGACTTCAAGTCGTGGTACGCGGCAGTGGTGAGGACGTCCGAGTACGTCGCGACCCGAATGTCGATGGCCAGCCGGTCGGAAGCGTGGATTTCCGAATGGAGCCTCGTGAGACTGGCACCAAACGCTGTCGTCGACTTCACTTCGGTTGAGGTGTACCTGAAGGACTTGTCCCCGAGGGAGTGCGTTGCGGTGCTCCAGACGATGTTCTTTGACGTCGGATTTAGGTTTCGCAACCTGATCCCGGAGTGGTTTCGAGCTCATGCGTCTCAAGTAGACCAGAGTTTAGTCCGAGCGGTAGCTGAAGACCTTCAGCATCTGCTAACGATGGAGCTCCTGGAATGGCGCGAAGTCACCTCGGGTGTGCCGTCGCGAATGCTGTCACCTCTGGATGTACGAGCTTTGACTGACACTGTGGAAGACATGAAGCCGGAAGACGCAGAAGGTGATTCATTGATGTCGAGTTATGAAGCCGGACTACTTGGAAGCGAGTGCGTCGAGCGGCTGAAGAAGGCGGGAGTCCGAGTGACTCGCAGTCCTGCGAGTTCGTCGCTTGGAGAGCCCGAGCTGAAGCGGCCCCAACACCTGCCGCCACGTCCAGCCTCGATTCCGTCGATGAGTTCTCTCATGTCGTACGGGACGTCTGCCCAGGACAGCCGAAGCACTGCGATCCCGAGTGAAGCGTCTGGAACTCGAAGCGCATCGCCGATGCCGAGTTCTGGATACGGATCAACGTTGTTTGGACCGACCGCCTCTGGATCCGAAGAGTCCAACCTCAGCGGACCCGTTGAGTCGCAGTCGTCCGGGAAGATGTCGTCTTCCTCATCACTCTGGTCTATGGGAGGAGCAGCGTCGGCTCACATGCCGTACTCTTTCGTTGCCCCACCCGGAATGGTTTTCGCTGCTCAAGGCAGCACTGCGCAAGTCGACGGGAACGTGAGTGTCCAAGTAACGGAGGCTGTCCTCCCGAGGTCACCAGCGATAGTGGGCCATGACGATGTCGTTATGTCGGAGTCGGGTCGCACTAGCGTTCGGAGTGATCATCGGTCGAGGACATCCCGAAGTCACACACGCTCCCGGAAGCCGAGTCCCAGTGAGTCGTCAAGCGATTCAGACTCGAGCGCAGAGGAACGGAAGCGACGGAGTTCCAAGCGATCCACTCGATCATCTAAGCGCTCGTCGAAGTCGAGGAGGTCACCAAGCGGTCGATCAAGTCGGAACGGACGAGTCGCTCAGGAAGGACGAGTCGATCTCGCATGTCTGGAGCTTTCCAAGTTGCGTTGAAACACGATGCGCACGACGCAAGACTTGCTGTCGCGAATGGAGTCTAATCAGGCTCACCTAGGGCAACAGGTCCAGCAAGCTTCCATGCGATCCAGGCGCTAGCTGTGCGTGGAAGTCCACCGGAAGGACGGAGTTCGCAGAGTGTTCCCAACCGTCCAAGCCAAAGCAACCTGCCACCGAGGCCGCCGCCCGCTCCTGCCAGCTGCCCGGACACCTGCGTCACCACGAACGGTTGATGCGGCTCGCGCCGAAGGCGCACATACTGCGTTGGAGTCCGCGCGAGTCGAGTTCGAAGAGCGCTGGCAGCAACGTGAAGCGAAGGCCGAAGCGGAGAAGGTTGCTTGGGTGGCCGACGTGCAGAAGACCCTGAGTGCACAATTGGAAGCCTTCCAGCAGAAGATTCACTCTCTGGAGGAGGCGCGCAACAGGGATCAGGGAGACTATCCGAGATCTGCAGAACGTGCAAGGAATGCGCTCGCGCAACACTCCCGCAACACATCCTCAAGCTCAAGACACTCGTGCAACATATGGATCTGATTCAGCAACTCAAGTCAAGTCTGAACCCACGCGTGTGACTATGTACCCACTCCCGGGTAACGCAATCAAGGGACACGCAAGTGAAAGACGGGACATCAAGTGCGACAGCGACCTTCCAGCAGAACAGCTCCGGTGACTCTTCAGAGTCTGACTGGAAAAAAGTATGCAAAGGAAGACGAAGCAGTCAAGTCTGAGCAGACGCCCGGGGCAAAGTCGTCGAGTGTATCCCGACCGAAGTCTCAGGTGCGAGAGACTAAGCCTGTTGCACCAGAGAAGACGGACGCCAAGAAGCCCGCCAAGAAGGACTCGAAAACAGGAAGCATTCACGTCAAGATGGAGATCCTTCAGGGGCTAGTTCTGGCGGAGAGTCAAGCGACGAAGGCTACAGCTCAAGCGACTCTAGCTCGTCGGACGAGGTGCCGCCTACACGACAACTGCTGCGATGACCCAAGGAGGCTCGGTGTAGTGACGCTGAGGACGTTTACTAATACGCTAGAAGACTTCGATGAGAAGCTGTCGTTGTCTGCGCGCCGTCGCTGGTGGGAGCGATTCCTAAACGTGACTGTGCAAGGAGGCTGGACGGATCAGATGAAGGTCTACGAGCTCAAGACGAAGATGTCGCCCGCAGTCCGAAATTGGTACGGACAGCTCTCGAAACATGTGCGTTCGGAATGGAGTCGATTGTCCAAGGAGTTCAAGCGTGAATACTGCAAGTCAAGGGTGTCAGAGTCTGAGAAGTACTACACAATGAAGCAGTTCAAGGACGAGACCGCATTGGCTTTCCTGTATCGCCTGAATTTGGCGGCTGAACGCGCGGACGTGCGTTTCCGGAAGTCTGAGCGCCGACGTGAGCAACATATCAAGCGATTCATCAAGAACCTCACGGATGTGACGCTCAAGACAACTCTGCAGAGTCAGCGTTTCAGAAAGGTCTCTGACCTGGAGTATGTTCTGAAGCAGCAAGAGGAAGTGAACCCGAGTGGAGTGCATTCTGGTCGAGGGGCGCAGCCCCGTGATTTCAGAGCAGACAACGTTGCTCGGAATGGGCCAAGGATGAATCGCCCGAATCGGGCCTACGTAGCCCAGGACGACGAAACCCAAGGCTCCGACACTCAAGTGACGTTCGAAGACGACGAAAGGGCAGACTTAGCTGCGCTGAGTACGTGCGTTCAGGACGTCCTGCGAGATGGCAACCCGGATGCAGATTGTTAACCCGGGAAGACCTTATTCACGAGGTCTATCGTGTGATGAACAGTGTGGGGTGGAAGCCCAGAGATCCAGCAGCTGGACCAAGACCACCACCACCAAGGCAACCTCAGCAGCAAGTTTTCGGCCGAACAACCCAGACCGCATGGAGTTTTGTGAGAATTGTAAGAAGTGGGGACATCGACCGGAGAATTGCTGGGCTGTTATGGTTTGTGACCGTTGTCAGAGGCATGGACATCCACGCAAAGGTGTGAGACGAAAGCATGCCTGAAATGTGACCAAATTCACGATGGAAGATGCGAAGACTGGAGAGCTTTCCAAGAGATCAAGAAATTGCTGCAGCAAGGAGGCCTAGCTGACCTTCCAAGCCACATTCGGGAGGACATCCTGAATGGCAAGGGCGATTCTGAGGGAGCACAGTTAAACTACTAAGCCCGCCGAATGGGGATTCGGTACGCGTCGGGCTGAGAAGACCCTCAGAATTGTGTGTGTTAGCTTATGTTGGCCCCGAATTGCGGAACCAGAACCAAGATAATCTACAATGTATGACCTCCCTGATTGACCATGAACCTGTGCCTTTGGAGTGTACTCGTACTTGGTATTCGAGGCCTCCACTCCCGGCCGAACCTGAAGGACCAGCTCAATTCAAGCTGAATTTCGGGGAACGGTACGGATGGTGGGCACATCATGATGAAAAGGAGGACAAGCAGCAGGTTGCTACGGTTCACGGTGCGGTGAACGATTTCAGGACGCAAATACTGTTGGATACCGGAGCGACTGTGAGTATGATCAGTTTGGATCTTGCGCGTAGACTCAAGCTCAAGTTAAACTCGCAGAAGCGAATCAAGGTGTCCGGCCTAGGAGGCGTCCCGACTTACATCACTGCAAGTACGCAGATCAAGGTCACTTTGGGAAGACGTGTCGTCTACATCCTGGATGTTTGGGTAACCAACATCGGAGAAGGCGTCGATGTGCTTTTGGGAATGGATTTCATGTACAGTGCTGGAGTACGGTTATGCATCCGCGAAGGAACGGTGGCACTCCCCGATGAGGAGTCCGTTTTGATGTATGGTTACATGGTTCGGAAACACCGTGAGCGGAACATCCCGATCACCCCGTTACAGGACGTGCATCTACGCCCTGGAGAACACGTGAATGTGAAGATCCGGTATGGTGAATGTCAGCCACTCCGAGATGTGGTATGGGCTAGCAGGGGTGATCAGTGGGTAACTCAAGTTCTGTATGGCGCTAAGTCGTGGGCAGTAGCCGTAAAAGTGGTGAATATTTCCGACAAGGATCTCTGGATAGATTCGTCTACACCCGTTGCTCGAATAGTGGAGTATGGTTGCTTTCCAAGAGCAGGGCGTTTTGTGCGACCTGGAGTACGAAGGTATCAGGAATGGCAACATCTCATTTACGAGAGTACTCTGTCTACGCAAGCTAGGATGCGGAAGGAACGTTATGAGCAGGCCCTTCGGGACACTGCTCCGCCTTCGGTCCCGACGCGTCCCTATCAGTGGCCTGCGAAGATGTTGATGAGACCTCAGGCCAAGGACGATGAAGTCCGAGTAGTCCGACTGCATAAGCGGCCAATGACCGTAATTTCGGAATGTGTGAATGGAAGTGAACCGAGTGTGTGTCGCAAAAGGGCGAGAAGCCGGTGGTATCTACAATGGATCATTCGAGTACTCCTTTGGAGCGACTGGAAGAGGATTACATCCGGTGTATGCGAGTGAACGCTGAAGAGCTCGAACAGGAGCCCGCAGTTTATATCCACGAAGGAAGTGATATGATGTCGCAGTTGAAGGATCAGTTGGCGATGTTACCCGAGTTGCAAGATCTCAGTCCAAGATGCGATATCTCGAAGGCTGATGTTGGTGAACCTGGAGTAACTACTGAAGTTCAGGAGCGTCAACTCAAGGAGATCTTGAAACGTCATCGCAGTATCTTCCTAGGGGATGGTAACGCGGCTCCTGCTCCAGCTCGAGGTGTGGTTTGCGACTTGGATGTCGGGGATGCGAAGCCTGTGGCTCAGCGTCCTAGACCGGTTGCACCTCAAGTTGCCATCAAGGTGTATGAGCTACTCAAGAAGCTCCTGGAGACCAAGTTGATTGAACACTCGGAGTCCCCTTGGGCTTCTCCGATCGTGATCGTTCTGAAGAAGAACGGGATTGACATTCGAATGTGCATTGACTATCGAGTGGTGAACAGTTTCATTCGGCTTCTAACTACCCCCTCCCGCTGATCGACGACTGTTGACTGGTTTTGAGGGCGCGATGTGGTTTATGAGCCTGGATATGGCAAGTGGTTTTGGGCAGTCCGAATGACTGAACGCGCAAGCTGATTTCTGCGTTTGTGTGTCCATTCGGACATTTTCAATGGGTCCGAATGCCTTTCGGGCTGAAGAATGCTCCGTTGGTCTATCACACATGATCAACAATTGCCTGTGGGGATTTGTGAGATTGCCACCTGAAGAAGAGGTGCTTGTGGATCAAGAAGTTCTCGATTACTTAAAGTTGGAACCGCAACGGCCAGAAGAGTCCAGGTGGATCGCCATCAGACGGCATTGACGGAACGGATGACTGTTTTCAGGCGCAATATTCCCGCGCCATCCCAGATGGGTCCCGTGTTGGGGCGCAGCTCTTACATCGACGATATAGCTCATGGTGCTAGCACTTGGGATGAACTGTGTGAAGACTTGGATGCTTTACTCTATCGTTTGCGGTACTGGAATATTTCGGTTAGCTTGCCTAAGAGTGAATTCGGAAAACGCAAAATACCTTACCTGTCACATGAAATTGGAGCAGAAGGTATTCGCGCTATCCCGAAAATTGAAAGGCATCCAAGATCTCCCGTTTCCGTCTACCCTGAAAGGCGTACAGTCATTTCTAGGCAGCCTCAACTATTACCACAAGTTCATTGAAGACTTCCCAGTAGTGGCTGCAGTCCTCTACGAACTGTCAGATGAGCAAGTACGAGCTGGGAGAGGCTTATCTCGAGCCAAGGAGGCGTTCGACATTCTGAAGCAGAAGATTGTGTCTACGCCACTGCTCAGCACATCTGATCGGACCAAGCCTTTTGTCATCATTCCTCATGCCAATCAGTGGGCAGCCTGTGCTGTTCTAGGACAAGAGCATGATGGTATCATCCAACCAGTTCGGTTCACGGGGCGCGTCCTGAATGACGCAGAACTCCGCTATCACATTGCCGAGAAAGAAGTATTAGCGGTGATTCGAGTTCTCCATGTATTCAAGACCCTGATTAGGATGTCCCCTCGTGGTTTATACCAGACACTCGTGCTGAAGTGGGTAATCAAGTCCAAGACCGCCGATGGGCGCTTGGTTTCTTGGGGCGTTGCCTTGTCGCAGTATGACCTCGAGATCCGAAAGGTTCAACGGGATGAAGATGGACTTGCTGCCATCCTGGGTGCAGGTATCACACCGAGAGAGCACCTGGACAAGATTGCGGAATCGCTCATTCCGACCAAGGGGCGTGTCAAGGCACCCCCTTGATCAGTATCGAGATGCTTGAAGCAGACTACACTGGAATGGTCCTGAGTTTCGATGGAGCTGCGAAGACGTCGACGAGGATTGGCAGCTGTGGTTGTGTGCTGTGGCAACTTCCCGAGTGGAAGGTTCTGGACGCCCGAGGTTACATTCTGGATGGCGTTACGTACGGTGAACGATGCGAATATTTCGGATGTTACGCGGCTTAGCTATGGCTCGTGATCGAGGAATCCAGGATCTAGTGGTCGTGGGAGATTCGAGAATCGTCATACAACAAGTCCAAGGTTTGATCAACTGCAATCAACCCACCTTCAAAGGAGATTAGCTGAATGTGAGTGTTGAAGAAGAGGTTCAACAGTGTGCGCCTGGTTCACGTTAAAAGAGAATTCAACCAGGCTGCTGACTATTTGACCCCAAAACACTAACATTGGGTAAATCCTGGGTGGTTGAGGAAGATGCCGAAAGAGAACACCTGGAAGTTGTGTCGAGAATTCAAGAGCAGCTTATGAAGACGTCTGATGAAGAAATGAAGTCGCATTCGGAAATGCCTAAAGACAGCCGAAATGTCGTGACCATGGGAGTCTCAGGAGACGTCACCCTTTGCGGTCCTGAGTGTGAGCCCCTTCCCTCAGCTGCTCGAGTACTGGCGGCGTTTACCCGATCCAGAGCTCGCACGAGGGAGAGAGAGTCCGCTTCACCCATGGGACCCTTGAGTATCAAGCTGAACGATGGAGACGGATCAAGGTGCATCAGAAGGAGACCAGTATCTCTCAGATATCATCGCTTCCTGAAAGACGATCTAGAACGTTTCTCACCAAAGCGTCTCAAGAAGATCGCGAAGGTGGCAGATTTGTTCGCTTGGATGTTCGAGGAGAGTATTATACCGACTTGCACGGTCAACCCGAGGCCGACCGCGCGACGCCGAAGACGAGCTCAGGCTAGTGGTCCCGAATCACTCGAGAAGACATGCTCCATTATGCGCATGAAGACTTTCAGGGAGGACATCAAGGGATCACCCGTACTCACGAGAGACTGCGTCGGAAGTTCTACTGGCCCGGATGTATGCTGACGTGGAACGATTTGTGAAGGAATGCGTGGATTGTGCTAGCGGCAAGGGGTCACCCCCGAATGCCGGTCCTTCACCAGGCAACATTGAGCCTACAACGACCTTTCGAGGCCGTCTCTATGGATTCGTGACTCATTTACCAGAGTCAGTCCGAGGGAATACGTACTTTCTGTTGCTATTCCAAGACATGTTCTCCGGATATGTGATGTGCAAACCAATGGCGTCGACAACGGCTCAAGATGTCGCTGAAGCATATGAAGAATCCGTCTTTCGGAGATTCGAGCTTCCTCGGTGATTCGGCATGATCAAGATCCTCGCTTTATGAGCGAGGTCTTTGCAAGATTCCGAGATCTCATAGGGAGCAAGAAGAGAGCAACTCTCGCATACCGACCCCAGGCGAATGGGCAGCAAGAACGTTCGGTGCAGACAGTCATTCGGAGTGTCAAGGCGTATGTTGCGGAGGCAGATCAATCAGATTGGGATGAA